>VZRE01009923.1:170537-182072 GCA_013396775.1 Cephalopterus ornatus
ATTCTACTTCTGTCTCTTCTTCTCTTCTCTTCTCTTCTCTTCTCTTCTCTTCTCTTCTCTTCTCTTCTCCTCCCCTAGAAACTCTTTACCTCTTTACCTAGAAACTCTTTGTCACACGATAGTGGTAGGACCAGGAGTAATGGGTTCAAACTGAAAGAGCGGAAATTTAGGTTAGACATACAGAAGAAATTCTTTACTGTGACAGTGGGGAGGCACTGGCACAGATTGCCCAAGTTGCCCAGAGAAGCTGTGGATGCCCCATACCTGGAAACATTCAAGGCCAGGTTGGATGGGGCTTTGAGCAGCCCGATCTAATGGAAGGTGTCTCTGCCCATGGCACAGGGTTTGATACAAGATGATCTTTAAAGTCCCTTCCAACCCAAACCGTTCTATGGTTCTATGAAACAAACACTGAGGGCCCAGCTGCATCCATCCTTTATAACCAGAACACATCTGTGCTGGATCATAGGCGTGGCAGGAGCTCGCAACTTCAGCTGCACCACTGGCCAGCTTCAAATTAACCAGCGCAGCTTCTTGTAGTGCGTGAATATAACTTCATGGAGCTGTGGTTCAGCTAAACGATCCAGCATCTCAAGCTGGTTTAGCAGCCATGGTGACATCCTCAGCACCCAGTGTAGCTCAGGTCCATCCCTAGGAGCTGGAAACACGTCTTGACTGCAGCACCAACACCTTCAAGCACACATGATGAATGCAGGTACTGGAATCTCCCATTAACTCTGGCTTACTGGGCTCAGTGCTTCTAATCTGCATCAGGAATTTGAATTTCCAAATACAGAAGTCTGGCAGTGGAGCCTTCTCAGCACCGTGTGACACTTACAACCCCCTTGCTTCTCATGGAAAAATGCCGTTGAATTATGTTGGGATTTCTTCACAGAATCGTAGGATGGCTGGGGTTGAAAGGGACTTTTAAGATCACCTAGTTCCAAACACCATGATTGAGAAATTTCTTCACCCACCAGTTCTCTGAAATGAATTTCTTGTCAAATCCATTGCCAGATGTTATCTGTTGCCAGTTGCTACTCTGATTTTGTTTCCGATGTTTTTTCCCACTATCTTCCAAACATGTAGTATTTATAAATTTGGCCACAGACCTGTTTTAATTTTAACTGTAACTCTGACTCTGTTTTAATTACTTTTCTGCACTTAGACTTAACCTTCTAAACATGTCCTTCCCCTAGTTCAGCAGTTATTTCTTGTAGCATTTCCTTTTTTATTTCTCATAATTGCTAGGTTTTGGCAAAACTGATTTAAATTTCAGACCCAGGAACTAAGTTTCCATTGGAAAGTGTCTCTCAGGAAAAAAATTAACAACATCCCATATAGGGCTAAGCTTGGAAAAAAAGCAGTTTTGTAAATGAAAAATTGATGCTGTTCCAAGAAGCTGCTCAGGATTAATATGTAGCCCTCAGCATTAAATTTCAAATGAAAGGTTAATAGTAACCTGAAAAATGCCACCAAAAAAATCAATGTGCATTTGCTTTACCCTGCACTGAATTTTGCTTTGTTGTTCTTGGAGAATTAGTGAAATCAAACCTGCACTACCATGCAAAGCTGTTGTGAGAAACTCTCCAACGTACACACACTCTCTTTGAAGGACACTGTGTACAAAAGCAATGCCCCTGTGTCAGCACATGACATCAGAGACATGGTGCACTGGTCACAGCTCTGCCAGGGGTAGGAAAAAGTGACAGAATTTCTCCAGTGTCCTGTGTTCAAAAAGCATCAATATGGGATCGATGGTGTGTGTCTACCACCCTCGCACGTGTCCTGTGCCAACCTTCAGCAGACATCTCCTGGCTCCCTGGGGACGCCCACACCTCCTGCCCTGCAGCCCTTCTCCAGCTCCCAGCACACCATGAGCTGACTAAGCAACACCTCAGCAAGGCACATCCCACCCCGTGCTCCTCCTTGCCCAGGTCTCCAGATCCAGCGCGTGTAATGCCAGATGATTCCAGTGCAGACCTCTACATCTGAGCTAGGCATCCCATGGTCCTTTACAACAGTTGGCAGACTGTTGTCAGCTGTCTGACATTTCCAGGGCACAGATCCTCCGTCTTAAAGTAAATGCCTATTTCAGGGAATTTCTGAAACTCCAGAAGTATTGTTTTCCTCTCCACTGACTGGAGGGGTTTTTTCCAGACAATCCGCTGCAGAAATGAGCTTTTGCCATGACAAGGAGCAACACCCTCTTCAATGCCTTTCCTATTTTTCTACACCAATTTTTTCATTCCTTTCTTTCACCTACATGGGAGATGCCTTGCACTCCTTCCCACTTAATCAGAACTGAAGGGCAGAGAAGGCACAAGTCCTTACAATCGGTTCCCAATACACTGAACACTCAATCTGAGGAGAAAACATTGGATGAAGCCCAGGTGCAATAAACATTTACCATATCTGTTGTGAAATACAATAGCAAGACTCTCCTGCAATTTAACAGCTTGCTCTACTCTTGCTATTTTCCAACCACAGACATCACTGAGCTAAAAAAAAGAAAATCTTCTATGCAACTTGCCCCAATATTGTTAACCAACAACTCTCAAGAGATCTGTCACTTACTCCTTTCCTGAACTTGGACTCCTTGTTCCACTGATACTTTTGCTTAACCCGATTAACTGCACACAATGCTATTAAAAGATACTGCTTGCCAAAAGGGGCATCCATAATCTTTTCAGACCTATGTGCTGTCTATATTTACATGTACAACAGGGATTAGCTCTGCATTTATTAAAAAAAAAACAAACCCAAACTAAACCTCCTCACAAATAAAATCCCTTTAAGGAAAGAATGAATACAGGAGGAGATAAGAAGGGAATCCAATCTCATTGTGATCCCCCTAGACTAATCAAAATGAAAATGAGTCAACATTTTCTCTTCCCTGCTACACCAAGACACATTATCCCAAAAGACAGCAGCTGCAGAGACATGGCAAACTCCCTGTGTGGCTGTTTCCCATGTCTGGCATCCATAGCACTATTGCACTCAGGGACTACGCTTTCAACACTTTGAGACTACTCCAGAGCTTTCGAGGGCTGCCTAGCAGTCACTTCTACTTCAGGCTCTGAAAGAGGAGATGCAAGTTCCCATTTCTCATTAGTTTTGGGCTTCTAGCCCTTCCTCCTCTTTTACCACGCTCATTATTTCTGATTATATGCCAAATATTCCTGTTGCCTCTCTGTGCTCCTATCACCTCCAGCCCATGAGTGAGCAGCAGATCTGTCTGTCAGCAGGGCTCTGTGACATCACTCATTCAGAACTAATGCCCGGCTCTACACTTCTCCCCAACAAGAACACAGTCCTCTTTAATCTCCTTTGAAATTACTTATATCAGTGATTTTCAGCTGAAAACTTCAGCCAGGCTTCCTAAATCCCCAAATTCCTGAAGACATTTATGTGTATTCTGCCACATTTGTCTTTCTGGACTCCTAATTCATTTGTGGTTTTTTTGGCAGTGAGAATCCCAGCCCTAATTGCATTACTTAGAACTTCACAAGGCAGCTGCACGTATTCAGACTTTCTGAAAATCAGGCTATTTGCATTTTGAGCCTAATTCAAGCACCAGTTTTCAAGCACCAGAAGCTGAGGTTGGAACACTGCCAAAGCCATCTGCAAATTAAAGATGAACTGAAGAGGTTTCCTGAATGAAAGCCAGAATTCAGCAAAAGTATATCATCAATATTTGCAAGGAATCAGAATAAATGACATTTTCTGTAAGTTTTTTATAACCTGTTTAAACATAATTACCAGGATTCTAACCCAAATGTGTTAAAACAAATGTCTAGTCCTACCCAATGAACCAAGTGACCTGCAGTGAGCAGATCTCTGCAGAATGATGGGTGAAGTTCAGAGAGCCATGAGCAGCTCCGTCAGCAGCAGGAAGACAGAGACAACCCTTAGCAATGTTTAGAAAAAACAGCTGATGGACAAGTGTTTGGATGAATATCCTGTCCCACTGGAAATGAAAAAGGTACAGAGCTCTCATACTAACCAGGTCCAAGGACTTCCTTTGCCCTTGGTCAACAGCATGGGATGAGGGTCATGAGAGAGATGACGAGGAAGTTGTTCCAGCACATCTCAGATGTTCAGAGGTGTGCATCCCTTTCTTCCCTCCACAGCTGCAGTTGCTACACACTCATTTCCACACAAGCATCTGAGGTTAGTTAGAACACAAGTCCTTTGTGTTCTACCTCTTCACCCAGCTGTGATTTGCTGAGCTGCCATTGCCATTTTGAATGCATTGCTGCAGCCTCTGAACAACTTCTAGTCCACAAGGCTCCCGCCTCTCCACTGAGCCTCCCAGAGATGCTCGTCATAGAAATCATGTGCTATTACTATGGCTGGGTTTTAAAGTAAGAGGTAGCAGGGTTAGAAGGGCATTTCAGAAGCCACTTAGCCCATCTTCTTGCTCCCCACACCTAAACCATTCCTGGCAGAGGTTTGTCCAACCTCTTAGAAACCCCTCAGTGATGCATATTGCACAGCTTTGCAGGGCAAAGCTCTTAGTTAATGGCCAGATAAAATGATGCTAAGGTGCACAGACCATTCATCAGACAGCTAATGAAGCAGTTATCATCAGCGAGGAAGCTGAGCACAAGAGATGGGAGAAATACGTGGGGGTGAAGAGTTTATGTGTTAAAAGGCACAGCCCCAGAGATACCATTTCAACATCTAAAGAGATTCAGAGAGCAGGGCTGGGACAAAAGGCTGGCTGTGTCCTTCCGAGAAACTGCATTTGCTGTGCTATACACCTACTATATATTTGTTATATGATTTGTTGAAGGCAGTTTGTTAAGGACAGCGCATTCCCGTGTAACAGAACATCAGCTGCATGAAACTACAGTGCTCTGCTCTGATCAGTGTCTTCTCTTGGCCGTCAGCCACCCTCACTCTGGGTGAAATCAGTGGAGATCTCTCCAGCCTCATGGGGCACTGGCCAGGTCAGAGACTGTCATCTTTCAGCAGAGACGGTGTGTTCTCTCACTCTGACATTTCTTCAGTCTTTGCCAAATCCCTTTCAGCACCAGTCCAGTAATGACTAGGAGAGGTTTTATTATCATTATCTTATTTTTCCTTTCAGGGATCATTTTCAGTCTGAAAAGATCAGGTCAGCCAGCAGCCCTTTGACTATGAAAAACATGTTTTTCTTTTAAATAAAACTTCACAAACAAGGTATGTGCAGCCTTACCCCAGCCATCTTTGAAAGTGCCTGGTATTATTTATTTTTGCAAACTACAGAAATAAGTAGCCTTTGGTAAAACATTGGCTCTTTCATCCAGGGCCTTATCTGCTGCCCAGTGAAGCCAATAAAAGATATCTATTCACTTCAAAGGACAACGGGATCATCCACAGTCAACCAGCCCATGTACTCATCACCCTGAGCATTAAATAACAGGGGATGGGCATTGCCGTCCTTGCAAGTAAAACTCTAGAGCAAGCAAAGACCTGTCTACCTTTTAAGACAATCCCACTGAATTTCATGGAGGGAGATACCAAATACAGAATTCCACAGGATGGTAGAAAACAGCCCTCAAAAATATTATTTTCAGCCAGACAAACTATATTTGTGGAAGCATCTCCAGTGATGGTTTAATAAGTTAATAAGTGATACTGGGCGGTTTGCCTGACCCAAACCATGTTTTACCTCTTCCCTTGTGTCAGCTCTACAGCTAAAAAAAATCTGATCCATCATAAAGTCGTTTTAATCCCCTAGTTTTCAGCAGAACAGCTCCACGATACAGTACATTGCACATCGTGTCAGCACTGCTGTGGACACGGGAAAGAGTGGCAATGGGTGGCCAAGGTGGAAAGATGGACAGAGGAAGAAAAGTATTTTCAGTCAGGAACAGGACTGACCTAATGGTCACGCAGACTTAGATTGGGTTAAATTGATAGTAAAAGTGCTCCTCGATCCTACTGTCTCCTTTCCCAGCTTTCACAGCCATATTATTCAAGGTTTGAGTCTCTCAGGCACCACAGAACTGTTTAATGAATATGGAAATTAAAGCAGTCTCTAGGGATACACATCTCCACAGCCACTCAACAGAATTTCCAAGTGCACATTCTTAGTAACAAAGCCTTAAAAATCTTCATTAAAAAGAGACTTTTTAATGTCAATCAGACCATAAAGTATTGGGAGTTAAGAGAATAAACTTTGTGCTTTGACTTCATCTTTGGTGAAATGCTGATTCCTGTTTTAATACTTCTCACTCCTCGCTTTACATAAAGCAACTTGCAGCAAGAAATTTAGACATGATGATACAGGCTTGCATGGTATCTTAAGACCTAAAATATTCTTTTCCTAAAGGGGAAAGTAGGAGTCAAACCTCTCCTCCTGCTCCATTGCCCCTCCCATATCTTGACTTGGGTAATTTGGAGATGCGGGTGTAAAGGCTGTAGCACTTTCAGATAAAGCACATGAGATAGAAGTAGCAAATGGCACCTTGTAAAAATGGCAGGAGATCTCAAGTCCTTTGGCAAACAGGATTAGGGCTGTTTTACAACGCACAGGCAGGTTAATATGGACCAGAGGCATGTCTTACTCCTTCACCAACTGCTGGCTTGCTGTAGACCCTCAAACATGTCTTCACTCACCTGCCCTGCAATTATAATCTTGTTTTGCACACCTGAAGATGATACACTTCTCTGCAAATTATTTTGAGAGACAGACCACTTTTTAGTGTCTCATCCAATGTCAAATTATGAGACAAGCCAGGAGTGGAATCCAGAAGCTCAGTCTTTAAACAGATAATACTGCTTAATCTACATGCAAAGGGCAAAACCACAAAACAGACTAAATTTACTAATGCAATTCCACAGCATCTCGCCTACTCTTTCCATGGTTCAGAGGAATGAAAGGCTTGGAGCACTTATTTCTTTACATTTAAGACTCTGAAATAGGCCAGTTACAAGGGCAACAAAGAGGACACTTTTGTCAGGATAGAGCTTGTAAAAACAGCAGGATAATAACCTGTTCTATGTCTCTGACAGGTCATTCCACATATGACAGTTGCCAAAAGCACTTACCAGGAACAGGGCATAAGCTGCCAAATAGTATGGCACAGAAAACAGCAGAAGTTTCCCACTCTATTTCTCTACCAGCATACCCCTGTCATCATCTGATGCTGACAGATCTCTAGGCTGAAGGGATACACCCTGCAAGCATTTGCTTTTGGACTCCACTGCTCAGGACTATGAAAAACAGTGCTGGTTAATATCTTTAGAGTATGTTGGGTGTAGAATAGGATGCCAGAAAAATAAGAGTGGATCAAGGATCAGGAATAACATTTCAACACAGCTCCCGGGTGGGACCTCCTGCCAGGACTGCACTGAGGAGTTCCACCTCATCAGAAAACATTTTATAATATCCAAGCCCATGTCTTCTACGATATCACCAAACTTTTTAGCTGAAAGTTAAAAAGTTAACTGTCTCAAGGGCGACACAACTTTCTCAGGTCACAAATAAATTTAAATGATGGCATAAAACTGCCTGGCATGTTTCCAACAGCCAGGATAGAAGAGAAATGAGAGAGACATGTCCAATATCCAGAGATTCCACTGGGACGAAAATCTGCTAGACATGATCAATTAATTCATTGTAATAAAGAGCACTGTAACCTGCTATCAATCATTTTTGCCCTGTGCTTTGTATCACATGGATTTCTAATATATGCACATGTCAAGGAACTGGGAGGAATATTACTCAGTTAGTCTTTCAATTGGCTTTTTTAACTGGAAATCATGCCATTATTTGTTAACAAGCCAGGGATGTGTTAACGATCTGATGACATTTCATTTATGACTCTTGTCTAGGTAGGGCCTCCAAGGTGCGCTAAATACAAACAGATGAAAAAGCAGTCACCTTTAACGAGTGTGTGGGCACGTACGCACCTGCCTGTGCATTTCCATACGCACACAGAGCAACTCACACAAGAATAATTCTGTCATCATTTAATCCACAGGCTCCATCTCTCCCTGGCTGATAAAATTTGGTGCAGCTCTGCTGTCTGCAGCAAAGCTCCACTGATTTACACCCACGGAGACTCGAGCTTCTTGTTTATCTTTTAACGGATAACAAAAGGTTGTCAGAGGTAACACACGGGTCTAGGGTGGAGTCTGGGGTGTCTCGCCACTGCTCCATGAGACGCCCTCCAACTGTGCAGCCAGAACCACGACTTCTCTGCTCTCAAACCCTTCCAGCAATGACAGCTAATTAGGTGCCACAGAATTAACTTTCATCTTCCACCTGTGTGCTGGTGGTGACTAATTGCATTCACGGAATGAATCACTAAGCAATTCCAAGCACGCTAGTAAATCCCACCACGGACCAGCGCGAGGAGATGCTATAAGGAGACAAACAAGATGGTATTGACCTTGTCAGGACAAGGATAGCAAGGCCAGCAGAGCAGGGACTTGATGTCTTTCCCTATGTTTGAATAAAAAAATGCTCTGGGAAAGAATTCCTTTCATGACACAACATTTTGCTGCAGCTGGGGCACTGGGCACAAACGCTGCTCCCTTCCAGGGGCCCATCACGGTTACCCAGGGCATGGGCATGTCAGAGCAGTGCCCACAGTGCTCTGAAGGAGGGCTGTACCAAACTTCGGCCTTCTCTGGTCACAAACACCCACTGAAACCGTGTGGCTAAATCCATGGATGGATTTCCTCCTGGGATTTGACAAAGCCGTTTCTCTTATCCCCTCTGTCCCCAGATGCTTTTATGTTGTGTTACATGTCACTGAAGTGCTGGTGCTCCGGGAGGAATATTAGCATTAAATATAAATATAGGCATTACAATGAAAGCCATCTGTTCCTTTCTGTTGATTACAAATCTATTCTCCTTGCCCAGCACTACTCCAGCCTCTGTCTCTGTGGCACCCCAACAAACATGCACTTACACAAACTTGACTCCAATTAACCTCCACACAGGGATTCAAATCAGCCTGACGAGTGATTGTCAGTAGCAAGGAAACAAGTATCTGAGCTCCTATGGTCTGTGGAGCTGGATAGAAAATGTCCTGATGGACACTGAGAGGGAAACACACCATGGGGGAAGTGCGACTGCCCATTCATAGCACCCTGAGTGCTTTAGTGTGTGCTTCACCTCAGCTATGTGGAGACAAACCTGTGGCTCTAGTAAGATAAAAATCATGCTTCAAGAAAAGCACATACTGCTCTGATTCAGAGTGGTTTCCAGCAGACTATCCTAACCTGCCCTGAGGCAAGAGCTGGACGGGATACAGGTACCCCAGAAATACAGGAGGGACAACACATAACTCAGGACAAAGCAGAAATGCATTCAGACCTGCACGATAGACCAGGAGCAATCAAAGGCTCTTCCCTTTCCTTTAAGGACTGTGACCTAAAGCTCCAGCTGCAGTAATATTTCCCCACACACTCCACATAATCACTTTCCCATCTTTTGTTATTTTTATCTCCTATTTTTACGCAAAACTCTCACGGGAAAAGGTCACAAAAAATTTGGACAGAGACACTCTTTAGCAAGCAGAGCAGAAAAAACATTTTACAACCTTTTTCTGGGACAACCCTCTTCCCTCTCTCGTGACATCAGAGATGCCAGTGGGAATTTTCTAAGGCTTGTGTCTTTGCCAAGCCAGAGCAGCCTCATCCTTCCAGCAAAGAGCAGATGCCAGACTCCCCATCTTTTCCCTGTCCCCTTGGCCACCCCTCAGGGTGGCTGCGTGGGGCGGTCAAGCTGTTTGGATCTGCCTTTGGATCTGTCCCAGGCAGTAACAATAGCTCGGGAAAGCTGTTTGTTCCCTCAGTTCCTTTTCAGGTAGCATAGAGCAACAGAGCCAAGTCCCAGCAAACAACGGTTCAATCATCTGAGGCTCGAAATAGAAACGAGACCTCACTGACTGCCACAACAGAGCGAGCACAGAAAGAGCTGCACGGGCTTGATTGCACGCAGAGCTAAAAGAGGTGTCATATTTGCTCCTCGGACAGCAGGATTTGCATATGACTCCCTCTGAGTTTATCAGTGTTTTCGTTGCATAAGGAAGTAAATAATAAGGAATTTACAGAAGGAAGGCTCAGGATCACTGCACTGCTCCACGACGGATCCACAGTTACTCTCCACATCCTTGCCATGCAGATGGGGAGTGAGTTGCAGCTAACAACCTAACACTAAAATGTACAGAAGTCAACCCAAAATCACCAAAGGCAAAATTTGAAGCGAGTCTGAAATGATAAGAACAGAACAGACCTACACCTCTCCCCAAAGCTGAAGCATCACCTGAGGCCTGGGTATGAGGAAAGATCACGCTCCCTGCTCAAGTCAGTCTCCATTAAGCAAAAGTTTTCTCAGCATGCTGCAAGTTCACCACAGGAGCTCTGGACCAGCTCACAACACACACACTGACATTCACCAAGCTTTCTGCAGACTCATGTCCAAAGCAGGATCTGTCTGCGGTGGTTTGTATTCCCACCCTAAATGGAAACTTTGAAATTCTGAGGTAGTGGTGACACCCACTGAAACAGGTGAGAACAGCCCTGATGTCCATACCTGCTCTGTACTGCTCTTCTCAGCTCTAGGTCTAAGATCTGAAAGCTGTGTCTATAAAAAATCCTCTAATTCAGTGTTTAGCTTCCATCTGCTTCCCTATGACACAGAACACTGAAGCACAGCTTGGGTGATCTTTATCCTCAGAGCATCCTCCTGTCACAGAATCACAGACTGGTTTGGATTGGAAGTGACCTTAAAGATCCCCTAGTTCCAACCTCCCTGAGGTGGGCAGGAATGCCACACGCTAGACCAGGTTGATAAAAGTCCCATCCAACCTGGCTGAACACTCCCAGGGAAGACAAGTGTTGTTATCCCAAATTTAATTCTGCACAAGAGCTCAGAACCAGGACATTTAAGTCCATATTTGTAGAAGTTACATAAGAGCTTTGCTCCTATCCAGGCACCTATTACTACAGCAGCTGGGCTCTTGACTAGCTTGGAGTCATGACCCAAGTGCTATGACAAGTGGCACACAGGAAAATCAAATGCATGTTTCCTGAGGGTCAAAAGACTGGATCAAATGCCTCCTTAAGAGCATTCTAAGTCTGTAGTGTTGATCCTTCGTAAGGGACTAGTGGAAGGGAGCTGCTTTCACTGCAGGAGGAAGTGTTGCAGCAGGCCTCGCCATGGCAATCTCAACCGGCACCTCTGCAGAGCCTCAAAAAGCAGCAAAATAGGAACATTTAGCCCCATTTTTTGTCATTCTTCAAAGCTTTCTTGGTAATCCATTTGTTTGCTTGCCGAGGAAACTCATCACATAAAATCAGGGGCACAAGGCTCTCCAGCCAATTAAGGAGGTAGTGCTGCTCAACGTGCCTTTATTGAGCAAGCGAGCTTCCCCTTCTGAAGGCATCAGGTGCCTTTCACAGGCACTTGGCATGTGGGCTGCTACTCCAGGCCACCAACACCATCCATCTTGTGTCAGCCAGCCTGACAGAGCCAGCACAAGGTTAATGTGGTCAAGATGCAAAAAAAAATAAATTAAAAAAAAAAAA
>VZRE01009923.1:182081-211991 GCA_013396775.1 Cephalopterus ornatus
AAAAAACAAACACTGGAAGACAACGTGCATATAAAGCAGCTGATTTCCAAATCCTGTTAACTCCACATTTCTCAGGCTAACACTGGCATGGGTTCCCACAGCATCCTCCCACACCACTGTCCACAGTGGAGTTTGTAAGCTCTGAAGTTTTAAGCAAGACTCAACATTCAAGTAGGGACAAGTGGAAATCCATACATGTCATATGGGCATGATATGCTTGTAACTTGAACTAGGCAACCAAATACATTCTTAATTGGCTCTGAAAATCAGAATTAAGCACAGCCACAGCGTGATTACATTTTCATTTTTCTCCACAAACTGTACCTATTTCAACAGTATCAAATCTGCCCTGACTTGGAAGTTTGCTGTCCTCATTTAAACAAGTTTAAATGTCTCTTTCCACTGTCCAAGGAAAGAGGTAAGGCCTCCAGAGGATGGTACATGTCATCTCAGAGGAGTCCCTACCTCCTGAGACTCTTTAAGATGAAAACATTTAGGATGTCAAGTCATTCTCTCTGAAGGCTGGAAGGAGAGAGGGGAGAAGGGAGGAGTGTTTGAGTTGTGGGGTTTTCTGAGTTGAAAAGCAAAGGATATTTCATTCTGAAATATCCGTGCAATAGGAGATGACTTGCTTTCCAGATAAAATTACACTTGTCAAAATGCATTAGAAAACACTCCTTTTAATGTGGAAAACTTCAAATCCCACCCAGCACAATTGCTCCTAAGAAAAAAGAAAATAAAAACAACAAAACCAACCCAGCAAACATTTCCCCTGATTTAAAATGCAGCAGACTTCAAATTTTGTCGGGACTTAGAACAGAACAACATTGCAATCCACATGGCAGTTCCACTTCCATGTGAGCTGGAGAAAACCCAGCCAAAGGTTTATCGTGTTAGATGGAAACACCGTCAGCACTAATTCATGCTAACACCCAGTGCAGAGATAACCCCAATCAACATGACTAAAGGGTCTCTAGCAGCACTCAGGGAGACTCCAGGGACGGAACAGCCCCGACAAAGTCACTCCATGCCTTCCCAACCTACTGCTTTCCATGTGCCTTTCTCTGTGCAGTGTCCTACGATATTTATTCACAACCTGTCACACACCAAACAACTGTCTGGCTAATGCCATAATTCAATGCTCATAATGAAACATTGTAATTATTCTGCTCATCTCGAGTACAGCAAATCAATATACAACTATGCACCATCAGGCACAAAGACAGAGAAATAATTATGAATCCTCAGCCACTGGCTGAGTATTTTGCACACATATGGGCAAGCACAGAACGAAAAGCAACAAATCTCAATTACAGCTTTTCATAGAATCATAGAATAATAGAATCAACTAGGTTGGAAAAGACCTCTGAGATCATCAAGTCCAACCCTTGATCCTACACTGCCGTGGCTACTAGACCGTGGCGCTGATGCCACATCCAGTCTCATCTTAAAAACCTCTAGGGACATTGAATCCACCACTTCCCTGGGCAGCCCATAACAATGTTTGATTACTCTCTCTGTAAAAAATTTCTTCCTAATATCCAGCCTGGCACAGTTTAAGACCATGCCCTCTTGTCCTACTGCAGGTTGCCTGGGAGAAGAGACCAACCCCCACCTGGCTACAACCTCCTTTCAGGGAGTTGTAGAGAGTGATGAGGTCTCCCCTGAGCCTCCTCTTCTTCAAGCTAAACAACCCCAGCTCCCTCAGCCTCTCCTCATAGGACTTGTGTTCGAGTCCCTTCACCAGCCTTGTTGCTCTTCTCTGGACCTACTGCAGCACCTCAATATTCTTCCTGAACTGAGGGAACCAGAACTGGACACACTTTCTACCCAGCTGACACCTCAGGCAACACTGGAAAATCCAACACAAGAGATGACAAAGTCAGCAAGACCTCCCGGGGGTTTCCTACAGGAAATAACCTGGGGGTTCTGCAGGAAACGCCCAATGAAGAATATAGGGGGTTTCCTGCAGAAGAAGTAGCTTTCCATCCGTGGGATTCACAAAGAGAAGGAATAAAGTGCTAGATCAAATCCTCGGTGAGCAACCCAAGACTACCTAATTCAGTCTCTGTGTCAGTCTCTTACACATATCTGTGACCATTTGAAGCTGTTTTACTTCTGAAAGCTGTCACCTCCAGTCTCTAGAAAGCTTTCCTATTTAAAGGCTAAAACACATTTTTAAAAATACAGAAGCACAGGCGGTAAGAAAAAGTCATGTGTCATCAGATAATCTCAATAAGAGTGAGTTTGCTTCCCTTTCCAGAAGAGTCATTCACTCTTCTCTCCTGTCCTTTTCTATGAGAGATGCTCAAGTGAAGCAAACTGCTACAGCCAAGTTTCATATCCCAGCAAAACTGTTGTCTCTGATGGAAAACCCTGAGAAGCAGTGAGCCACAGCTGCTCTGTTGGGAGCCATTACGATGAAGGATTACCAGCACAGGCCATCTGCCCGAAATTGGAGGTTTGCTTGGCTTTTTGTTTTGTTTTTTTTTACTGTATGACGCTGCAGTAAGTCAGGACAAAATTAAACCCAGGAGTGACCAATCCCCTTGAAGCTGAGTTGCCTCTGGAGCACCACTATCCCCACTACACCAGACAGGGAGGATAAAATAAAAAAACACCCTGGCCTGGTGATTTATGAACGATGATTCAGCGCAGTACAAACTGAGCAGCCGCTGCATCCTCGTTAAAAACATAAACAGTGTCACACTGAAAGGAGGGCTAAATCAATAGCCACAGTTTGTGCTGCATTAATTCCAGATCCCTTTCTCTGTGCAAATACATTACAGTGATTCACGAGACAGCCTCAAAGAAATAAGTGCCTCTGCGTTATTACGCAGCAAAATGTTGGGTGCTTGGGAGTCATCTGGGTAGACAGATGATAGCATTAGTGATTTAATTGACCCTTACGGATAAAAATGCATATGAGGAATGGCAGGACTGTCAACAAGCAGCAGCCTGTGCAGAAGCCAGGCCAGAGGAGAGCAGAGGAGGAGCACTGAGATGTTTTCCCCATGCTGGCAGAGCAACACAGCTGTTTGTTCGGTGTGAAAGCCGTGGTCAGGGAGCAGAGTTGTTGAGGGACGCAGATGAGTTTGGGCCTGGTAAGGCACGGGCAACCCCTGAGAATGGCCCAGTTCTGTCCATGACAAGGGCCACATCCTCCTCATGGAGACCACCGGGACATATGACAGCAATGGAAGGTGATGAATGCCCTGTAGAGTGGTTTATCTTTGGATTTAAAGCTGGGAAGCACTTTAGGGTACGTGGTGAAGAGTTCCTGATTTGACAGGGCAAATCACAGAGGTGCAACCAAAACCCACCCTCCTGTGAGTTTAGGAGGTGCCTCACCAAACCTTACCATTGCAACCCAGTGAACATCCCACTCACAGAAAGGACAGAGAAAATGTTGTTCACTGCCTGAGAGGGGTGATAAATGGACATTGGAGGATAATGATGCACATCCTTTTGTTTTCCACCATTCACTACAGGTATGCAATAAAAGCCAGCATGCTGCAGACAGACAAGTCCCATCCTCATCATCCCTTGCCCACAAGCAACTTATAAGCACGAGTGGTTTGGTCCTGCCTGCAGCCCCAGGGCTGCCAGGAGCCACACACCAGTGCGCCAGCTCTCACCATAAGCGATCCCAAGTAGAGAAACACTCTGAAGAGCCAGGACCTAAATTTTGTAGACAGACGTGAGTGTGACTGGACCATTAAACACCATTTTCACATCCTGCACAGAGACTAAGTCTCAATATTTTGAAAGGGTAACCATGTAGCTGACTAGCAGCTGTTTGCATGGGGCCTTCACACTTACAAACTGTGTGGTTTTTAAAGAAGCAAAAATGATGCAGATGATGCTACCAGGCACATAACAAAGTTCTAACCATGTTTTTCTTCTACAGCCACATGCAACCCAAATCCTAAGCTATATCATGTTAGATGATGGTAGACAGAAGCAGAAAGCAGCTTTTTGGGGTTTTTCTTTGCCCATGGGAAACTCACTGCCAAGCAAGGTCCCACCTTCGGGTTGGTGGTGAAAAACCTGCAGCCTGCAAGGCACAGCTGACCACCCAGATGATTTAGAATATTTCCTCTCACAAATACTTCACCCACCTGGGTCCTGGGTAGTAACAGAGCTCACACACTGGTAAATCACCCAAAGACACCCTGTACAGTGCAGAACATGAACTAGCAGCTGAACACCTAAATCTCTGCTGCTGTTTGGCAAAAAGCAGAGAGCAACATGCTTAGCAAAGCCAGGCTTAACTGATATTACAGGCTGTGCCTCAGTGTAAATGGTGGGATGGTTTGGAGGCTTGGAGACAGATACACACGGGGCTGGGGAACACGACCTGCGGGGCTGTATGCAGAGCTGAAAAGGAAGACGTTGCCCAAAGAGCTGGGTCACAGAGGTCACAGAGGACTGCAGGACTATACAGGCTCTAGGAGAAGGATGCTTACACAGTTGGGGTGTTTGCAGTGTAATTACTTGTGTCTGCAGTGCACGGATTTAATATAACCCTAGCTGGGTGGCTTGGAGAGGAAAATTTCTGATATAATTCAGTAATCATAAAAGTCCAAAGGTTTTCTAGTACTCGCATGCAAGTAAAGTTTGTGCTTTTACCTAAAAGGCTCTCACATATAATTATTTCTGTTACAAATGGCCTCATTATTCAATATTGCAATTCACATAACCATAAGCCTTTCATCCCAAGGGAAAAAATAAGTGTTCTTTTATAAGAGTGTTCAGTCACGGGCTCGCGTTAAAGTCACAATGAACCAGAGTGATTTCACAAAAATGAATACGAACCTAAGGAGATAAAAAACTATTTTTCATGAGCAGAATTTATGCATGAGAGAAAGGGAGCCATGGACTTTTTGGGATCTCAAACCCTACTAAAATTCAGGGAATGCATAACAGTTCTTAACCCCCGGAGCTCAGGTTGGAGGGTAGATGCAGGAAGATGGGTAGGGGAGGGAGTCTGTGCTCCCTATATTAGAGAGAGAAACAAATCTACAGCAATTAAACAATCTACTTTTCCAAAGCTAAGGCAGAGATGAGTCTAAATTAAGATTATGATATATGAAGATAACGTCAAAGAGAGCAGCTTTGGTCTATCTTCCTCAGGTGAATAACGTACTTTTCTTAGCAAAGGCCATGAGATTCTAGAGAAAACTCTCCTTGATTTAGACCAAGCTTTCATGGATACCCACACATTTGAGAGAAAAAAGGCTTGTCTTAGAAAGGATTAACTCCTCAGGCCAAGCAAGCTTTAACACATGACTAAGAATTCTCTGAAGATTTATGTAGCCAGGAAAGGGGAAATAATAATAAAAAGAAAAAAAAAAAGCTGGCTTTTGAAGGCCAATAGGCACCAGAGCTGAATTAGGTTGCCTAATGCTTGGTTAAGATCTGTACCCTCAGGCAATCATTCTCTATTAAATAGATTATATTCAGCACAAACACAGCACATTTGTAAGCTTAAAGTTAAGAGGCTACACATGAAAAGACAGAAAATAAATTATTCTGGGAACAGGAGCAGGAGGAAGTCTAGAGGAAAAAATAACTGTTTTTAAACTTAGAGAAAAAGGCGCTTAGTATTTGCCAGAAACAAGGATCACCCCTCAAAGAACATCTTCTTACTCCCTAAATACATCCAGTACATACAGATTCTCTCCTGTTCTTCTACCAAAGCAGGGAATACAATGATGGCCAGTCTCAGGAAGGTGTTCTCCCAGGGCCCCAGGACCCCAAAAAGCTCCTGCTGCTCCTGAAATGCTCCAGATCACAGCAGGGCAAATTTCTTAATGAGGAGAACCTCATCTGGCCTTACACCATGGCAGAAGCTCTGGCTTGGAAAAGTCAGTACTTACGGACAGGAACTGGCTGGGAGTTTCTGGTTGAAAAATTGCTCTTTGGAAAAGCATCAATTTCCTAAGAGATTTTGTGAGAAGCGACCACATTGTTGTAAACTTTTCAAACTGAACCATTTTAGAAAATCTTTATTACCCTCATGTTCTCATTAGTCATTTTATATATAGATTATTCACTTTTTCACTCAAATGGTACAGAATACTTTAACCTCCAAGTAGACAAATTCAACATTTAGCCTTTAGTCTTTTTCAGATTTCTTTGTCACTTTTTAGTTAAAAATGAAGCTTGGTTTCCATATTGAACTGGAGCGTGTTTCTTCTGAGCAGGGAAACAGCTGGTTCCAGAGAAGTTCAGCTTTTAACTGACTCAGAAAAGGGCCACCATTCAAATCCACTAAATCAGTAACTATCTTTCAATCAATTTCAAGCAGGCCAATCCCTCCACAAAAAATTCTCCCTCAGGACCAAACCATACAATACACCAAACTCTCTTCACTTCCACACTGTAACAAATCAGCACCCTTTAAAGAATAAAACTCTGAAAGGGTGCCTGGGAATTGATCCACAAAGTCCACCTGGGGATTTGACACTCACATCAATTAGTAAGAAAAAAAATGTAATATGATCTGTCAACAGAAAAACTGTTTGATAAAACATGTTATTCATTTCTCAGGTGGCTGGAAGAGTCCTCTGCTTTGCTGGAGAGGCAGCTCACACTTTGCTATTTTCTGTCTGACTGAATTTGCCACATTTCTGAAGTCCTAAGTAAGGCAAATTGAGCAGAGCAAAGCTGACAGCAGTACCCTCGCTCTGTGAACCAATAAATCTAGCGTGGACAAAGAGATTAAAAGAGAGAAGGAAAAATCTCTTTTTAAAAGAAAAGTTCTCCACACAGAAAAAATTATTTTAAAACCAGGTCTGAAGAGGACAAACCACCCAGCTGAGATTACAGCTGGGCTTTCCACAGAGCTGGAGTCACAAAGAAAACAGAGCAGATTGCCCTGAAAAGTGGTGGTCTTGGTCTGCTGATGGAGAAATTGGTAATCAATAACCACCTGTATCTGTCACTTTGGTGCTCTGTATCCCAGAAACCTGGGGTGGAGATGGCATCCCACCATCGGAGGGTCTCACACCACATGTGCCCAGCCACCTGGCATGAGGATGTCACTCCTTACGAGCCCCTTGGCTGGCATATATTGCTGTTAATGTCAACAGCACTTTATGTCAACATATGGGGATCCAGACGTAGCTGCAACGACCGTCGGGTATAACGTGACAAGTATGAGGAAGGTTGTTGAAATATTTATAGCAACCCTTCAGAGTAAGCATCACAGGGAACCGTGCAAAAACTGGTGCAAAAGGGAAAGGACTGAACCACTCTGTTTGATGTTGAGTGTGCCCTGCACTCACCAAGAAACCAGAAGTCCTGCCAAGCCCCGGCTTGTTTTCCTTCCTACTGTAACCTCGTGCCCACTGAAACACTGAGCAAATGTGTATCCCTGTGGCATTAGTAAGCGACAAGAGGAATATGAGCCCCAGGAGATCAGCATTACGGTGCCTGGGAGAGGAATGTCCACACCTGGAGGGTGAAGGAAAAGGGACCGGTGAGACACAGCTCTCCTCACCTTACCCCAGAAGAACCAGCTCCAAGAGGACTCCCACAGAAGCAAGAGGAGGGGAGAAAGCTCCACTGCTATTCACCATTTCCAAAATGCCCTGGTGAAAAGGTTTAATAACAACGTGATCTTCGTTGATGTCACAGTATTTTTATGCTCAAAATCATAAAAGTCTTCAGGTCTATCGTCCAGCCTTACTCCTTTGTTTAGCTGTGTGCACAGTCATACACAGCATAACTAGACATCAAAGACAGACTGAAGATGAGGTTTAATATAGACTGGAACTTCTTATACATCCTTGCAACTTTACTGTATTTTAGTCTTACAGCATCTTATGACACTGTTGCAAAGCCAGCTATAAAAAGAGCAGCTCCGTGTTTTCATTGTGAAGAAGCTAAAACACAGCTCAGAAATGTAAGTGAGAGATGGATGGAGAGAAGAGCACAGAGCAGTTCAAGAAACCCCTGAATTCAGAGGAGAAACTTCCCCAGCCTTCAGCGCACTTGGAATCCATCCTCCTTCAGTAGAAGCTGAGGGAGATTTGCATTTCAGACTATTTTAAAATTAAAACCCAAAAATATTTGCTTCAGAGCTCAAAACTGTCCTAGAGTTCAGCTGAGGAGACAAGCTTTCTCATCCCTTATTGACTTCAAGAACAACTTCAATGCTTTTTAGGATTGCCACACAGCAATTTGCAAATATCTATGAATTTCCAGGCTCCTACTCCAACTTGGCTTCACTGGCAGTTTCTTATCGGTTTCCTGTTAGTAGTAAGAGTTTCCTTCCTTGAATTTCCCTAATGTGATTTCTTTTTAACTCCAAAGTAAGATTCAATAACCAAGTGATAATTACATTCCTTTAGCTTGACTTTAATAAAGTCTTGTAAAAGTTAAAGAGAAAATCATAAATTCAATGCAGTTCCCAGCTTGTACCATGTCAGACTCAAGATCCTGTTTAGACTGGTGAAAAAAGTGTTCTCTAAACCAAGAGTCGATTGTTTACTGAAATCAAGGGTATTTATATATAGCACATGTGTACATCAAAAAAAAGTCAATGCTCTGTGAATGTAATGCCCCAAGAAAGCAACGAGAGATCCCAGTGTATTTCACAGGTTCAATATAAATATGAAGGTTTCACCCCATATCCAGAAACTTCTTTTTGTTTAAATCTCTCTGATCATCACCAAGTTATCCTTCAGCATAACAGAATTGGTTGCCAATATTTGTCTTTATCTTCGTTGCCTGTGTTCTCTTTCCTTAAACAAACTACTTGCTCTATTTTGATAACTCCTATCTACAGTAACACTCTGTAAAATGACCCCTCGTGCATTTACCTCCAACTTCACAAAACTGAATTTCTGCTCCAGAGAGAAAGCAGTAAAAAAATGTTAAATTGCAAAGATTTCTACAGCTCTCTTGATTAAAAGACATTTCTTTGGTCCAAAGTCACCCTGCTATATCTTTACTGAAGCTACAACTTATCACAGTGCTTTTTTCCTGGAACATGGATTCTTCAGAGGAAACTACCAAGTCAAACTCAGTATCAAAATGTAATTTCATTTGCACCCTTGAAGTCAATGAAGTTTCTTTACAGCTTGATTCAATGGCACGTTTCAAAGAAGGGTGGCGGGGGGGGGAAATACCATAGGCTTATGAATAGCAAAAATCTTCCCCAGATTCCGTCAGGATTGATTCTCAAGGTTAATTGGTCTTTTATGTACGGATGACTTGAAGGAACTGGCTCTTTATCTCTGTGAAGTTGACTTCGTAAAATCATTTCTAAACCCGCCTGTGCTATAGCAGGCGAAGAAGGACAGGGCTAGTAGGGAAAAGAGATAAATGAAAGGATTATTAGGAGAAGGAATTAAAAAAACTAAGTTGGAGACAGAAGGCAAGGTCATTGGTGCCAAATAGGAGGTAGGGGGTTGTTTTGATTGTAAGGGATACATTAGAAATATGTTAGCTACCATGTCATACATCCACAGAGTAAACTAGGTAAATGCAGATAATACTGCAGCATGGTTACATCAAGTCAACAGAACACATCACATTCAAGCCTGTTTTCATCTTACAATACTGAACATTAAGCTTTTTTATGTTCTCCAACAGGTTTTTTTTTCTTTTTTTTTTCCCAGCTTTTTTCTCTCCTTCTGGGCAGTGGACAAAGGCAGCAGGTAGAACAGTCTCTTCAGCTGCGAAACACAACATCCTCACAGGAACTAGGCTGCATTTTCCTGATTAATTTAATGATCCTGAAACCTAAACACTGCCTATAATTGGCCCTTCCTCTCCACTGCTGTGAGAGGCAGGCTCATTAAAGTGTCTCTGGCTTCAGACACTGCCGGGAGCTGTTTGTCAGGAGGGGACAAAGCTTTCAGCCCTCAAGCAGCCTCAGCGACACGGGGTGCCATCAGAGGTGGACCTAAATGATTCACTCTTCATGCCGGCCACAGCAGACTGCCTGCTCCCTGGATCATAGAGGTGCTCACATAGGTGCTTTGATAGGGGAAGGTGAGAAAGAGTCAGAAGCTGTGCCAAGATTGTTTTGGTAATTGTCTTTGCGGGTAACCTGCATTTGCAAGGCTTTTTAAAAGGCAGCAGTTCCATCAGCACTGTCCCTCAGGACACCTGTATTTGATTTAGAAAGTCTAAATCCCCCCCCCCGTTTCCTAGGAAAATATTTTTATATCACACCTTTGCTCCCCAGGGAAAAAGAAGCCCCTTGGAAAGCCCCCACTGAGGCCCCCCCAGGATGCAGAGATGAACCCAGGAATCCAGGAGCCAGTCCCAGTCACCCCAGTCATCTCGAATCGGTCACCCTGATAGCAGTGAGATGTCCTCATCTCATCCTGTTGGTATTCCAGACAGCTCAGCTTCAACTCAGCGCTCAGGGGGCCATAAACAGCAGAATGAGACTGAAGTCGCATTTTCTCTCTCCATTACAACCACTTACAATCTATTTGAATTTGAATTGAATTTTTGAATTTAATTTGAGCTGAGTTGGAATCAAATTTGAATTTTAATTGGATTTTTCCACAAGCTGTTTATTTACACCCTTCATCACTGGTACTTCTATTATTTCCTCAGGAAAAGCCACCACGAGACAGACTACCACTTTTTGTCACAAAACTGGTCTTTTTCACTACACTAAATATCATCTGTTATATGACACCCTTTATCCCTGTATCTCTTCAGTCATCTCTTATTTTCAGGTTTCTGCTTTCCACTGGATATGTCTTTTAGATTATTTTATTACAGATATCTGAATTATTCACTGGAAGTAATTTTTACTGCCTTCCCTCAGAAGTCATTAGAAAGTAATTTTTTAATTATTGCTAGATATTAGCTATCATGCAGGCACTGAGTCATTTGGGAGATCATTCCCACCTGCAGTTACACAGTAGAGCACTCCAGCATGTGTGGACAATTCTGTACCATTCATTTAAACTCAAAATACAGAGTATTCTCATATCCAGCCCAACCTTAGAACTTAGCATGTATCTGTAAAGGGTTGATGGATCAGAGGCCAGGACCTGTATATTCTCTTATCAGTTGCCTGTCTTAATATGTGTTGTATTGGATCATTTACAGGAGGGATGCAACTTTTAAATTATCAAACATGCGCATGGACAAAACGCTGTCTAAATGCCCAGGAACAGTCTTTAAAAGACATGTAAGAAAGAATTGGATTTCCATTGCAAATTTGGCCAGATTTGGCTCAGTCTCCTTCTGAGCAGAGCACTACAAGTCTGCTGCTAAGACACATTGAATCAATTCACCACATATGGCCAAGCCTTTCTCTTGCATAGAAACAAGGAAGAGCTTCATGTCATTTTTTTTTTTTGTACACCTAAAATACTAAAGAAAAATATAGCAAACACTGAGGATGTAAAAATAATTTATTGGATGCTCTGTCACTAAGTTACACATTTAGCAATCAAATAGCTCCATGCCATGAATTATTCCTTTTTCCTCAGTGTTTCCTATACCTACCAGTTTAGTACCATCTACACAGTTTCTTAGGATAGTTAAACCTGCCCTTATCCAAGGAAATGCTAAATAAAAATGCTTTTTGCTCTGTGAACTGCCATGAATCTCTGTCTGGACAGGTCATTGCTTTGTTTATAGTTCCTTATCCACTTATCCATCCCTGCGATAGGATCCAAAGCACAGGCTGAATTTGTTTTATGAGGGGGTTGCAATGCAATACGACAGCAAGTGCTCCATCACGGGACAGACATAAATAATGTGAGCTGTAATCACCCTCATCTACTGATTTGTCTCTATCAGAAAAAGCAATGAAATTTGTCTGACATCATTTGTTCCCATGAAATCCATGATTTTGCTATTTGCAAGGTAATGATTTTCTCTCCTCTGTTATTTGTTACACTGTTTCAGTCAGGTATATGGGCCAGTGCTAGCCAAGGCTGTCTTTCTGTGAAACACAGTAAGCATTATTTTTTTTACATTTCTCAGAATTTTCCATTACTCTTTATCATATCAAACTCTTCATATACATTAATTGAATGTTTTTTCTCCAGATTCAAATCATCCTTCCAATTATTGCACAAGCTCTTGCTACTTTCCAATTATGTTCCGCAAAAGGTATGTCATGGTTGAGTATGCTTTCATCATAAAACATATAAGACATTATCAGTAATGGAGTTAGTGTAAAGCAAACATTATTCTTTCTTCTCTAGGAGTCTAAAAGCTCTCTCCATTTCTTTGGTATATTTTGGCCAACATCACCTATTTTATATAATATGTATAATTCCTCATTTTTGTTTGCTATTTTTCCTGCGTTAGTCAGAGATGTTGTCATCTGGTTGTTTACCTGTCTCACAGCAGATATTTTTATCCCCACTGTTTTGACAATCCCATCACTTTCATTATGACCAGCATGATTAGTGGATCAGGTTCTGCAGTCTAGTTCTGCTCTGGTCAATCTTTCTTTTTTTTTTTTTTTTTAAGAAGAATAATTTCCGAATCTTGTTGCATAGCCAGCTCACAGGGAAGCAGACTTTTGGTGCTATCAGCTGCATGTTGCTACATCCCATACCAAAAGTTCATTGAATTAGATCACCAGATAAAACCCACTAAATGATAAAAGCAGCACCACCCAGGCTGCAAAGGCTATTCCAGCCATTCCCACCCTATAGTGCACCATGTAAAATGCATTGCTACTTGAAGAAAATTCATATGCAGGTGCCTGGGAAAATTTGGAAACATTAATATTACTTGAACTTGAGTGGCTTTCTTAGTTGTGGCTTTTGTTTCCTGCAGGTAACCCATCTGTCTGCATTATTTTATCCTCCTAAAGAAATTATGACTACTGAAATTAGCAGACTTGAGCTATCAAATCTATCCAAGTCCTCATCGCCGGCTTACAAGTAGATACAGCAGAGATTGTTATTTACGGCAAGAATGTACATAGCTTCCAGACTACTGGAGATTCTTTCTGCTAACCTCATCCAAGTAAAAATGTAAAGGGAATTTTTGAAGGAAACAATTTCTTGAGTCACGTTTCCTAAAATGATGAAACTACAGAGCAGTGTTGATTGCCCACAACATCATCTACTCGTTAAGTCTGAATCTGTGCCTTCCACTTAGAAGCAGCATCTTCCCTTCAGCACCGCGCGCTTCATTAAGGCCGTACAGAGCCAGACGTTATGACTAATGGCCTCTACTCCAGCAAGTCATCCCACTGACTTCAGAGAAATTACCCATGAGAGCCCGAGTTGCCAAAAAACACCATTTGTCATCAACTGATGCTTTCAAACATATTAATCTTCCTACAGCTGCTCCTTTTTAAAAATGGTTGGAAGATTTACTGCTGGTGAAAAACTGGGCTATCCAGCAATGTCTGACAACCCAAAGGCTCTGGACTCCCCTTGGCCGTGTGAAAGGGTGGGAAGCAATGTGGAAAGGTCTGTCTCTAGCAGCATGGGTCTGAGCGTGCCCAGGTTAATAGGAATGGGCAAATCTTTCCCTAAGTGTTCTGGTCCCCAAGTGACATTTAACACTAAATGTTATCACTCTGCTTCAGTACTTCTATCCTGGAACTGAAGATACAGCATCTTCAGCATCCACCCTCCCAGAGCCATGCTGCCTGGAGATAGGGAATGGAAATCATATCCCAAAAAAACAGGTGCCTTTTCCATGAATTCAAGAGTGTTTTTGTTAAGGTAAGTAGGACTGGCAGAACTAATCGTTACCCACTCTGTACTTTCCTCCTCAACTCCTCCTACTAGACAGCTTTCGGATGCTGCCTTGCTTTTCTCTGCAACGCCATCCAAGAAGACACAGGAGGAACATGTTCACCCCCAAAGCCATTTGGAAACTGAATTTGCTGCAATTTGCTGCAATTGATGCAGCAAACTGAGAAGTGACCAAATGTGAAAAGGGGGTAAGTGCAAAGCACAGGCGTGGTACAGCAGTGCATCCCATCCTACACATTACATTTCACTTTATGACATAGAGGGATGATATTATACCACATAAAAAGAACGTGCTTTAATTAACAATAAATGACTGCTTAGGCTGACAAAATATAATGGGTATTTTAATCAAATTTTATCATCTCCTCCAAAGCATTTTTTCTACAAAGCTCAGTGCAGTATGCTAGTTTAAACATGATATTCACTAATTAAAATATATTAACATTTTCCAAGCACACATTATCCTTTACGTACAAGAGCCATTTCTAGCCCCAGAAAAGATCATTTTACCTTGACATTTCTAATTAAAAGAAAAACATTGCTCACATATAAATAATAAATGAGAGTGCAGATGCTCTTATCTGCCTGGCAGAAGGCAATTGGGAATTACTCATGAGTATGTATCCAAATGAAACTATTAGACCTGTCCATAACATGCACATCGGGGTACTATAACAACTAGAGTCACTGACTCATTTTCCACCTCTTTTCTCCAATATTCCATCTAATTAATTGCATGATTTTCTTTTTCTTACTGAGGAGTCCTGTGATGACTAGTACAGTGAAAATGTATGTATAAGCATGAATGCTGTAAGCAGTTTTGGTGGTCACCTTAAGCTGGATATTAGTTGCATGGTTTTCCCTGAACATGAGAAACTGCTATAAATAATTGCAATCAGAGATTACCATCATTTTAACAGCTTGATTACTCAAAATGGTATAGAAGAGTGAGTCAGGATTGTGACTCTGTATTAAATGCCTGGGAGGGCTGAAGATAACTGGCTTATAAGCATCCTAAGTTTCACTCTCCTGGATATTTCACAACACAGACTATAGGCTTTGGCTTTGCATTAGCAAAAGTCATGTTCATTAGTGTTTAGAGCAAACACTGGGAATAAAGCTTATAGATCCTGATCCTCCTTCTGCCACCAGCTTGAGCTGTTATGAGGCTTTGAGAGTGCCACTGGGCCACCCACTTCAATCTCTGCATCTCTAATACCTTAAAAGCACTTTTGCACAAGACGTGGGTATTACAAGATATGAGCATACGTGCACACAATAGGCTTGTCGATGTCCCACTATGCCAGTGATTAAGGGCTGCAGCTCGTTGTGTGATGCAATGTGGAAAACTTGGAAGGGAGGCACAGTTATTTATAGGCTGCTTAACTTCCAGTACAGCAGGTTTCATCCCCATCCGTCACCCCATACAGTCAGAGAAGACAAATAGCTGCAAAACCTAAGCCACGCACCTAAATAAAAAAAATTCAGATGCAGATCCCAACTCTCCTGACTGCATTTGGAGCTTGGCTTCCCCTGGACATCCAATGGTCTGAACTGGTCCTGCTGCTCTTGGAATCATGACAACAGTTCATGTGCCCACCGAGGCTGCAGCCGCCCACCCACAGCAAGTTAGCTCTCGCTCCCATGGCTGAGCACTTTTCGAACAGCAACAGAGGGAGCTGGAGCAAAGCAGAAAACAGCACAGTGTGCTTCTTGTGGAAAATTAACTTTCCTTGCTCCTAAGAAATGCTGCTTGTAAAACACTGACATTATTTAACACCATTCCATCCAGTCTTACTGATTGGAAAGTTGTTAAGGCAGCAATTTAGACTTAGTCAAAAAAGGGCATAATTAAAATTTCACTGTGGATTCATCTGAGTGTGCAAAGCACTTCTTATCTGAATGTTCATTCTTGTTTTGGATTATGGAGTCCAGCACTTCTATCAGTAATTCCACCTCCCTCGTAATTTACTCAGACAGGGTCAGCATTTATATCCGACTTTCTGTAAGTCATTTCCCTCCTCACAGGCCATGTCCGCATGGGGGAGGGGAGGCAACACTGATGCATCCTCATATCTCCTCAAAATAATTAGCTCAAAGACCTAGAGATTGATTCAGAAGGCAACATCCAATAATGCAGAGAGAATGAACCATCATTAAGTCACCAGTTTCAGTAGCACATCATTTAATCCTGAAGGCAAAATAACAACAAACAAGAAAACAATTTTCTCTATCATTTTATTTTATTACTTCCCCAGCAACAGAGAACAGGACCAGATTTTACCACTTCTAACTAACTCTGTTACTCTGGGAATAAAAGGCAAACACTGTGCTACCCTGCGTAGGAGGCTGAGAAACTGAGATGTCAATTTTTTTCTTTTGTAGAATTAGAGGAAGAAATTACATCAGGCCATAACATTGAGTGAAAATAACAGCTTTGACACTAAAATTGCCCAAAGGCAGGAAAATGCTGTCCAATTCCAGAGGTGAAACATTTGAGATAAAACAGATCATAATAATCAGAGACAAAGACCTCAAGACTGTCAACGTATCTTGAAAAGCACAGTTGATTAATCCCCTAAAGAGGAGGTGAGAGGTATAAAGTTACTACCTATCCCCTAGCTCAGGGAACATTAGTGCTGTTTTAATGATAGATATTCCAAGAGAAGGCTCTGAGGAGACCTTACAGCACCTTCCACTACCTAAAGGGGATCTACAAGTGAGGGGCTTTTCACAAAGGCATATAAGGACAGGACAAGGGGGCAATGCCTTTAAACTGAAAGAGGGTAGGCTTAGATTAGATATTAGGAAGAAATTCTTTACTGTGAATGTGGTGAGACACTGGAACAGGTGGCCCAGAGAAACTGATAGAAGTAGTTCAGGGTTTTGTCCAAATGAAAACTAACATTGTAATATTTTACCAGGAGTCAAGCATCTTGTGAAATTGCAAACTTGCCCCAAGAAACCTGGTTTAGACCTACAATCCAAAAATAGACATTCACTGCCTGTACCTCTTGGTGTACATCTGGGTTTTGACTGCAGGCAGCTCCAGTACATTGGAGGATTTAGGGCTCAGTCTCATCACCACTGAGAACCCCATCTCTCAAGCCCAGTTTTATGGCTCCCATCCAGGCCTCAGTGCAGACTTTCACATTACAATTTTGGAAACCATGAAACAGATGGAAAAACATGGATAAGACATTCAGAAAACCGTCAAAGTCCACTCTCATTTCAATCAGTAGCAGAAATTCCACCCATTTCAATGGAAACTAAACTAGACCAACATCAAATCCTTTGTAAAACCCTTTCCCCTTCCACCTCCATAGGACTCAAGATGTCATTTCTTTCCATCATTATTAGAAATCCACAATAATCAAGACAAAGAGATGGTCCTAAGGAAACTCCAAACCTTGTTTTGACAACATGCTGGCAAGATGCAGTTTTGCAGGTAGAGCAGGAGAGAGGCCCAGGGTGGTTCCACTCTCCCATGGGCAGAGATCTCAGCCGCAAGCAGAAGCCCTGGAGTGACACAAAGCACCAGCACAGCCCAGGAGCATGGGAATATCAATATGCAGAGGGATCAAGTGTCCATTTTCCAGAACCAAATGGGAACAATCCTCTCTGAGCTGCAACTGATGCATATAAACTTGCAGCTATCATTACTTTTTCACCTCTAAAATAAGGCTAGAAGATAACAGTGACTGCAGGAGAATGTGTGTAGTTTACTGTGAGGCATTGGAATATTGCGCACTGGGGTCCCCATGTATGCACCACAGATAATCAAAAACTGGATTCCCATATGATCTAGAATCATTTAAGTTGTTTCACCAAGAGCACCAAAATTCACTGATTTTTTTAAAATTAATTTTGAGTGCAATTCAATGAATATTTGTCAGCAGAAATTATACAGATCCGGCCTTCGCAAAAATGGCCAAGACTTTCTGCTCCTAAGCACGGTGTGGTCACACCCTATGTTTTGGATGCCACTGAGGTGAATGAACAGGGTTATACTCTCCACATTTGCTACTCAGCCCAGCTCACTCCCTTTCCTCCCCTCTTCCACCCACAGGATGACCAGCTCGTGTCATCCCTCCTTCCCCTGCACCACTGACCGTAAGTCAGCACAGCTCTCACGTTTTTAAACTCAAACTGGAGAGGGGCTGGCAGAGAGATGGAGATGCCCTTTCTAGCCAGAACAGCTGCAGCTTGCAAGCCTCACAACCCTTTCTGCGATAACCAGTGCCTTGTAATCCAGCAGCATTTGTTGGATTAATACAGAGAAACTTCATGAGCAGGAAAACATAGGGAGCTGCCTAGTTAGAAGAATATAAAATACATAAAGTAATTTAATTTATAATATAAATTTATATAATTTTGGTGCAAAAAAACAGCCCAGCCAATCTCCAGCCAGCCAGTCTCCAAGACAAGGGAGCTGTTCAAATACTGCAATGGGCTGCACTACCCATCCCCACCTCATCTTCTCTACAGCCCCTGCACCTGCCAGGATATGATGTATGTTATGTATCCATTTCTCACTTGTCAGTGTTTCACCACACATTTAGCAATTGTTCTTTCCAATTCCTGGAATACACGTAATGTTTTGCTAACCTTTGCTACCCTGAGATGCATCAATTTGCCTTTCAGGATTCCCAGTACCAACCCCATGTATTTCTGATACACGCTCGTTCAGTTAGAGTGCTTAAGCCACCCAGGGTCTTGCACTTTCTGATCCAGAGGACCTTTCTCAAAGGGTTTTACTGTCTAAAACCCACATTGTATTTGATTATAAGGCCAGATTTTACCATTTCTGCCCTTAAATAACAGCTGCTTTGGAGTAGGTCAGCTACTTTGACACTGGCATTGTCTTTGGTGTGGAGAAGAGAAATTGGGTACAATCATTTTCTCAGAAAAGTCTTTACTCTTTGTAAAAAGATGTTGAATGCAATAAGCCACAGGCAGACCTTGCTGGTAATAGACTTGTCAGTGGCTTTCTATAGGGTAGCGACATGTCATCTGCAGTCTCTGTGAACTGTAACACCCAGCACTTACACAGCCTTTCATGGAGCTCTACAAATATGAAAAGAGTCCAACAGATAGTTCAGAGCCTTCCCTCTTGAAAATTAACCTCTGTGAAGAGGAATTCACTGTGACTAAATTCCTCTCGCTTTCCATTTTCTTCCCAGGAGTGTGTCAGTGAAAATCCCTGGCACCAGGAAAGCAAATACTAAACTTTCCAACATGGGATGGCAACTCCTGCACCCAGTGAGAGGACAGGGCCAGAGGACATGTCCCTTCACACTGCACCAAGTTCCAGTTTCGGTTCTCCAAGGGCCAAAGTGTGTTCTTGAAAGCACTCACACAGTGTCTACATATCACACCCTTTATACACCTCCAAACCATGACTTCCACAGCTCCCTAACACTGACGCTGTGTCCCCCCGCCTCCCATGGCAGCAGAAGAGGGATGGATCCATCTCATCCAATTTCAGTCATCTACATGGTAAGAGTTCTTGTGTGGTCAACAAGAACATGCAGAGCGTGGACTAGGACGGGCAGGATAGAGTGGGATGCAGGTTGAAGGTGGCAGTGCTGAATTCCACTTCACACACTGAGAGAAGCCCAGCAACTCAGATTCTAAAAAAAAAAACCAAACCCATGCTATTGCACATGTGAATTCAGACTAGGGAGTTATTTAACCGAAAACTTGAACATTACATTCTGAACAGGCAAAAGTGGTTGAGCCTTTCAAATGGTCCTTTGAAATCTTGCTTCACACCTTAACTACCCCACAATTAGCCCTTAATTACCCTATAACATTGTGGTTTCATCTCAGTTGACCAGCCTTTCTTCTCAGGGACTTCTTTGGTGTCATTTACCCAGACTGGAGTTAACTCCACAACCAAAGCAAAAATCCCAATTATTCCTTTTATGACATAAATTTCCTTTCTTCACCACAGCTTTTATGTCCCTCTCTCATGAGAGCAGGAGGGATATGACAACTGCTGACCAAGGTAATGAAACGTGAAACTATCCTGAAGAGCCACTCTGTATAAAGCTTCACAGTTCCCACCAGCAAGTTACAATGGAGCCCAGAAAGTGGGCAAGTTTAACATGATATTACATGCAGAGTTTTTAACCCTTCAGTCTCAAAACCTAATAAATTCACTTGTAAATTCCTACTGCTTCTCAAAAATATTTTAGACAAGGGTGATTGGGAAATCATAATTTTTCAGTGAGCTCCTAAATCTTCGGAAAAAAAACAGGTTAAAGAGAAAACTGAAGTAAAGAACATAGTGGTAAAGGATTTTTATACATATGTGTATCTTCATTGTCCCAATGTTATTGAGTCGTCCAGTCTTTTAGCAGGAATACTTGGACAGGTTTAATCCCATTCCATAAATTGAATATTTTTCCATCAACTGCAACAAGATTTGCATGAGGTTTTGTAATATTTCCTCTTATATTTACAGCCAAATAAATGTAGTTTGTCAAACTGAGAATGACTTTTATTATACATAGCAAGTGTTCTGTACTATTCATGAAAATCTTACAGTTTAAAATTTAACCACAATGAGTTGGTTTTTTGTTTTGGTGGGTTTTAATTGCAAAAATTTAAATGCACACATAATAATATTTTGAGTTTAATAAACACACACAACTTGCTACGTGGCTGAACTTTTTCAGTGATACTTTCACTATCTGTTGTGATTTTGCACAACTCTACAAATATTCACCCCACTGCCTCATATCACTTTGCTTCCACACTACAAGCATCAGCTTCTTCAGGAGGAACAAGATCCCAGTGTTTCCAGCCTTTTCAAAGATAATGTCTTTTCCTGAGGTTCTCTCTTCCAAAGCAGGAATCCTTACTTTAATACTCAATATAAATATTTAAAAATAACGTTTTTTTCACTTGTTCTTGTTTGTGAAAAGAGGTTTTCGGGTCACTGCCTGCATAAGTTTGTAGTGGAGAAGAGGGTCATAGTAGCACTGGGCACATCTTTACCTCAACCCCAAAAGAGCAATTCCTTAAATGCCTTGCTGAAGTAGGCTCTTAGGGCTTAAATCTGCAATTATTGAAGTCAACTAGAATGAAAGATCAAGCATTAACAGAGATGTCAGGCTTAATGAAAAAATGTCAGGTTTAATGGCAATATTCACAATCTTATGAAGGCCCATCAAAGAAGCATTAATGGGCTACACTTTTTTATCTATCAATATTTAAGCATCCTATGCATAGCTTAAGTAGTTGCTTCGCTAACTACTAGGAACCCATCCCCTATCCCCTCCTTTATGTCAATAAAAGTAGAAAGAGGTGTAGTTCCTCATACGTTTGATTTAATGTATTTTCCCTCCTGCACTGTCATAAATTCCTACCTATGAAACTATAAAGGAGAAAACACGCTAAATCCCCATGTTTTGTTGCTTGGTATTCACCAGTGTGAGCGCAAATAAGTGCCTTGCACGGGGAACAATGACACACTGAGTCCATGTGACACATTTGTGAGGAGTTTCCACATCCCACTTTAGCCAGGAGCTGCAGGCGACACCCAAAGGGACAAGTGAAGGGTCTTCCAAGACCACCCTCATGATGACGCTCCTCTGCATTCCCTAGGGCGAGGAAAGCTTTGGTTAGTTGTGTTCCCCAAAGTGCTCCGAGACACCGGACGCTCCCGCACGGCCTGTGGGCCGCGGTGCCATCCGGAGGGGTGGTGCCCCTCGCCTGCTCTCTGCCACACTAACAGAGCAGCCTCCAGACAGATTGGCAGAGAACTGATTGCAAAAGGTCACTTCCACACGCACGAACCAGCTTCTCTTTTCAGCAAAGTAAATATTAGTGCCTGTTACTCACAAACATCAACTATACCGCACGCCTTGCGCAAACATTGGGTGCATATGGACACTCGATAAGCCACCCACACGCTGTATCTCAGCACAGCACACTCCAATTTACACACCCTGGCACTGTTCAATAAGCCAAAATGTTCTCCTAGAGCAAAATTCATGTTTCACTGCCAATATGGTGAGGCTTTTTATTCAGAGCTACTCTGTTATTACAGTTGAGAAGGCCTGACAGTATCAAAGTTGATCACAGTTCTAATTATAACTTTTAATATGCTGGATTTTATTCATTCCTCCTCCTTTTCAACCTTGATGTTTTATTCCCAGCTATTCAAGGCTTAAGACTCGTAAATGAAAAGAGAAGCTTCTATTTTTTTTTTTTTTTTTTTTTTTAGTATGGATGTTGCTGACTGTTGCCTATTCAGAAGAAAATCTGCACAGAAGGACTTCAGAGTATAACTATTTAATAGTCCAGAAGCAAATCCCAAAAAGGCAATTACCTAAGGTACCTACAGCATCCCAAGTGGCTTTAATTAAGCCACTGCAAAAATTGCTTAACTTTAGTTTGTGAAGGATTCAAGGCCATCAAGGTCAGGTTGAATGGGGCCCTGAGCAACCTGGCTCAGTGAAAGGTGTCCCTGCTCCTGGCAGGGGAGGTTGAAACTGGATGGTCTTTAAGGATCTTTCCAAACCAAACCATTCCATGATTCTGTGCTCAGGAGGTCCCAGACCGGAGATGGACAGCAAGCAGACGATCCAATTGCTTCAAGGTGAGTGAGCAGACCCAGGCAGCCTCCACTCAACAGATGCACAAGCTTTCCCCAGGTTTCCCTTGGGCACTCAATTTTCCATCTCCCAAAACAACCTTTTCCTTTTTATTTCTGCTCCTTGTCCTCCTTCTGAACCCCAACACCAACACTGTGCCAAATTTAAGCAGTTCCTTAGGCACCAGCCAAATAAACTCACTTCTTTTCATGCCTCGTCACGTCCTTTCTTTATCAGATACAAGACAAGATGATAAATTTGGGTCCTTTTTTATACTCTCAAATAAGGGACATGAGAAAAGCCTCGCTTTGGATGCTTCTGGGATCTGTAGAATCAAAAAACTAGAACTACATCAGACACAAAACAGTTGAGTGGGGTAAAATAATTTACCTCGGATGAGGACCTCAGCTAACAACTTCAATAAGGAAAATGTATCTTTGTACTTGAGAAAAATGAGCCAGATGGAGCAAATGTTAATGTTCAATATTATAGCATATTTATCTACAAGGCTCCTCCAATCTGAGTGCACAATTTAACTCAAAATTAGTATTTTTGAGCGTGTGCAAGATGCATCCAAGAGCTTGTGCATCTCCTTCTGTACAGCCCCTTCCTCACTGAGCCACTGCTCTGAACCAGGTTTAACTTCTGCAATTACAGTATCCATGGGGAAAATACATCTTCGAGGATTCGGTTCCCTAACTATTGCCAACCTGTCTGCCTCATCCTTGCAGCGCTCCCAGCAGGTTCGTGTAGAGGAATATAAAGGTAATAAAATTTTACAAGTTGACAACTTTAATCCTGTGAGGACCTGAACTATGGCCAGATTTAATTATCTGAGGAATCAACGTGGCCCATTTCATTGCATTTCCCCTCCAGTAGCAGAGCCCTACAGCAACATCCTGTCCAATCTGCTACGCCGATTCCATTTTAAAAAGCATATAAAAGGACATCATCAGTTAAGTCTTAAAAAGCCTGCAGAATGTGTACAGAATAAAAGAAGTATTTCCATGAAAACCCACAAAAGACAGCATGAAATGAGCACTGGACTGACTTAACATTTAAATGTTCCTAAAGAACACAGGTCAATATATTTTTTCAACATTGCACCTAAAGGAAAATCTTCAATTTACTGGAAGCAAAATATTTAAATTCAATAATATATCTCAGTTATGTCAGAGTATTGGCTCTTCAATACACAGAATTCCCTGACCTTAATCCAGCATGGTATTTAAGCATCAACTTCATCTTAAATAAGGCATTCATTTTTGAACTTCAGAGGAATTATTCATGTGCTTAAAAGCAGGCACATACACGAGCATTTTACAAAGCTTCTGCTCCTGCCCCTCTGCTGTTGGTTATCAGTTTCCATTAGGTGTAAGAATTTTTCACACCAGGCAGCAGAAAAATATTAGAAAAGGAATGCTGTTATTAGAGGGAAGTCTGGGTGATGCTCACTCATCTGATCTTGTATCATTTTTCTGCTCTGTCACCTCCTCTACAATTTCCTACCAAATGCATTTGCTCTGCATTTCCCTTTCTCTCGAGAGATGTTACTTTATGAAAAAACACCCACTGTCCTTTTTGGCTTGCACAGGGCAGGAGGTGAAAAACCCATCCCTCATTTCCTTGTCACTGGTGACCAAGGTCTGTGTGCTCCCAGTGTGTTCCTCGCTCACTCCATAGAGATGGAAGAGTTTGGCTCAATTCTGAGCTCAGCTTCTCCCCTTCAGACTCTGACTTCCTCAGAGGCTGAATTTTAGGTACAACCAGGGAGAGAAAGAGTGAAGTAAACCTTCAACGTGGAAGGGACTGGTACCCCAATACAAAGTCTCCTCTACCAACACATACAGCCTCCAAAAAAAAGAGCGACAAGAGCTACAAGTATTAGTCACTTTTGTGTCAATACAAGTGATTTGCGCTAGAACTTGAACTCACAGAATTTGAACCAAAATGGTCACACTGACAGAAAAAGTGTTTATAGCCAGGACTTTGTTGCACTTATAGATAATATTACCTATATTATTATACTACACTGATGTATAATATAACACTTACATATAATATTACAAAATACAGATTCTGAAAATGAAGAAAAGGTGTTCTTCTTTCTCTGAACCTAATAAATAGAAATAATTTCATTGACTTTAGGCTTTGCCAAAGCTGTATTTACTTATATCAAGATTATTGCCAGGTTCTGCATTTTACAAATATGAATTTTACTCAGGATTCTTCTCTGTAGCAAAAAAAAAAAAAAAAATTGCAAAACCAAAACCCACCAGAAAGACTACAAACTGTTCCCTTCCCCCATTCGTTGTTTTTCAGTGAATGCTTTTCTGCCAATATCATGCAGCATTTTATTTGTTTGCTGACCAGATGGCTGAATATTTTCAAACAGGAAGAAAGAAAAAAACAACTCATAGCAAATAAGACCTTTTCTTTACAATTTCTAGCTGAATCTTCGTTGATATTCAACTTTGGAAGTGTTACATGGTTTTACAAATATAACATTTTGAAGGAAAAAAAAGACAAAAAAGAGACAGATGACACCTGTAGCACCAGAGGGGAATCATGTTTGGGAGGTTTAGCTCTGGAACTTGTGCCCGTCTTGCAACCACTTGTCCCAGGATAGGGCCGTGACCTTTGTGAGTACTTAATTGTCTTATGTGTCTGAAATAACCCTGGTCATTGACTATCTTAAATATATTTGAGTTCATTGAATATCTGAAATAACCCTGGTCAAAATATCTTAAATCACAGCCTGACAAGAAAAATTTGTAGCTCTAAATACTTATGAGGAAACCTCATCCAATATTGCCCTCCTAGGCTGCCTCCAAGCCCAGAGAGTGCATTTCCACTGCAAGAATAACTAATAAATAAAACCAAGGATAAACTAGCAGCCCAAGGCAGCCTGATCTAAGTAAATGATGGAGAAAATACAACTCAGGTCTAACTTGGCCATGAGCTATATTCAGCTTCTGGACCTTTTTCTGTGTTCATGCTGCTAACTCCAGTTAAAATGATCTCCAGTAGCAGGGTCTAGCAAAGCCCTGCTCAGTGCACAACTGTTCTGAGGTCCAGATTTACTCGTAGGGCTAAGGCAGCTTCTTAGGCAGCTACAAATCCAAATTTGTTAGCATTTCTCGTAGCCAGATAGTGCCCGGAGCTACAAGCTTCCCTCTTGCATCAAACCAAGCCTCGGTGAGGTATGAGCTGGGGGTGACAGCAGTAGGCAGAGCTTTGTCTGTAGCCCCATTAAACCCTCTACCAGGGGCAGGGTAATTTGTTATTGCAAGGGCTGAATCAGTCAAATCAATCAGCAGTGACTCATCAGCCCATGGACTGGGGGAAAGGCAGGAGAAGGGAGAGATCAGAGTTTTGCTCAGGTGCAGTCCCTCAGCTGTCCCTTGCTCTCGACTGCACCCACCACGTATGATCCAGTCTAGGACACGAAGAAAGAAATGCATTCATAGCTGGTTTACCTGCCTGGGCAATGCAGTCAGCCTGTAACCATGCACACTGGAAGCCATCAGGAATTGTGCACCTGCCTTTTTTTCCTGGGAAATTAAATCCAAATGCAAGGTCTAGCCCATTTGACAAACGACTGCAATGCATTACAAGCTGATCATTACAGGCAAGCTTATGTGTGTGTGTGTGTATGTATATACATCTATATATATCCTGCATTTATAACAGACGGAAATTTACCCTGGCATGAGCTTGGTGTCATTTATTCCCTGGATAGGAAGGGACTCTGCTGTGTGATAATGCACCTTTGGTAGGAAGCTGCTACAAGACAAAACAATTAAAATCTTTATTCACAAACAGCTTGCCAGAACTAGGGACCAAGCCTGTGCTCCTGCTCCATTTCCCTTTTAATTCAGCAGATCAGAGGCAAAGATTTAGGTCCCTTCTCCAGTGTAATTAGGTCACCGCAGAGAGCTACCTGCACCGCTGCAATGTCCCAGCCTCATCGAAACACCCTCACCCCTGCAGCTTATAGAGTGCTGCAAAGTGACCTTGTAGTTTGTGTAACAGCCAATGTAACTCAGTTACGGTGGAGATTGATTCCACTGATGATTCCTTATTTTACTTTAAATAACTAAAAGTTGAGCATCTACCTGGCAAAAGCCAGCATCCCTCTGTAGCCAGTGGAAGAAAATGGGCACACTCAGCAGAAAAATCACACCACCCTTTCAGGATGATAAAAATTAGTCTTGACAAATTGACATTTAAAGTTATACAGTTAAAAGTGAGGTAAGTCCTTTTCATGGCAGGAAATACTGGTTCTGCCCTGGGCTCAGCTACATCCACACCATCAGGATCTCATGCTTGGACCATGCATGGATCACTGGAGCAAGGTTTCTCTTCACACTGATTTTCTGCTGCCCTGAAGAAGTATGAGGGTGCTACGTGCCCTTCTAATATGGTTGATATTCAAGTAACTGTATCCAGTTATAGTCATGCCATGACAAAACTGCCTTCACTCATCTTTATTCCCTTACTACAGGACTACTGTGGATTTATCCAGAGCTTCTACTGCAGTGTCCCATTCTGTGTCAGCTTCCATGGCCAAATCCATGCCAGGGAGCACACTGACAAACCTGGGAGTGGTCTGGACAGCTCAAGGACCAGAGTTCTTTAGGTCTGTCCTGTTTAGCAGGCTGGGGACTGCCTGTAAGAGTAGGATATCGCCCCAATAATTTGCCTTTATTTTTAGCTTGTGTGGTGCCCAATGAGGCAGTTCCAGGTCTTCCCATCAGACTGCCTACAGTGTAAATGCTAAATTTAAATTACGGAAAAGTTTGTTAATCAAATTGTACTTTCAGTAACAGCCACATAAAGCCTCCCAAAACCTTGAGTCAGGCATCATTGCTTCCACTCCATCAAATTCATACGACCTACTTAAGTGTCACAGGACCTTAAAACACTATGCAACTTAGCTCCACTTCATTTAACTTTACAGATTTTCCAAGTTCACATTTTCCACTCTTCTCTGCAATACTGAGGATCCAGCTTACCTTTTCTTTCCCCCCACCTTTTACAATGGAAGCTGTGATTTCTCCATAACCACATGATGAGGCTTTAAGGAAATCTCTTCCCTTGTTTAGCAAAGCAGTGCAAGAGATTAGCAGGTCAGTATCTCAACATCCAATGCTGCCAACCAGCTGCTTTGTTGTTGTTGTTGTTGTTGTTGTTATTTAAAAGCTGGAACTAAAAAACAACAGCTTCTCAGTGAAGCCAGCAAACATTTAAGTAGGGTTGGCTTTCAGTGCTGTTAAAAATACTGCAAAAAAAAAAGATACAGGAATTGATTGGTTTTTACATTATGCCTCCTCTTAGCTGGGGTGAATGGGAATGTGATCATTGATCACAGCTATTTCAGTAGCAGTACAGGGCTTAGTGTTGAAGTATTTGTGAAATCTGGTCTGTGCATCCCTAAAAGGATGTCTTGACACTAACAGGACATGTTGCTTTGGTGCAGGCTTGAGCAATGCCTCAGGATCCACTGCCTCTCTCTGTGCAGAGTCTAACATAAAGAACAGTGGGCTTCCAGCTCAAAACCAGGAAAATTTAGAGTCCTGGTGTTTCCTATATTCAGCATTAAAAGCAGGCTTTAATTGACAGTTACCCTGTCTGGTCCTCTGGAAGAGGAGAGCGTTGGCCTGGGTTCAGCTATTATTGAGCAGCTCTAGGGGAGACAGCCATTGCCCTACTAATCACAACACTTGACATTCATCACAAGGAGAGACAACCTGCTCGCCAGCAGGTCTGCAGGTGAAGAAAGGTGCAGCATGGAGAGCAAAGACATTTCTCCACTCCAATTCTACCGTGCAGCCTTCCCCCCAGCATCCCTGAGATGAACATCAGCTCATAGTCCCTCCCTCCATGCAAGCACGAATCTTGCTGTAAAGAAGGCTGGTTAGGGCCCCTCATTCTTTCCTTTCAAGAGAAGTCTGAATTTTTTTAAAATTGGATTAAATAAGATCAACCAAAAGAGAGAAGAAAAGAACTCTCTTGGGAAATCTTCCTTTTCTTCATTTGCTTTAAGGAACCACAGAGCTGGAGATAAAAAGCAGCTTACCAGAAACAAGCAGCATTTGATCAGCACTGTTGACCTGCCAGCAGGAGGGAGCCATGGATATAAAAGCCTGGGAAAAATCAGCAGTCATCCATTTCTGACGTACGTCTCTCAAAAGGCACAGCACCACCCCATGTGTGTATAAAACACGACCAGCCTGTGTGAAGATCTTCCTTCGAGAAACTTCAGAGAGTAAGTACAAAACCAGAAGGATTTCACACACCACAAGAAACGCTGTGGGAAATTAACACTTTAGCATCAACAGCTGAGGTCTACATCACCTTTACCCTTCAGTTTGCTGCTGAAAGTCACCATCCTGTTGCATTTCAGTTTTCTGTGACAGTAAGATCAATTTAGACTCTGATTTCTCTGCTCTTAAATATATAATGTATTTATCAAGCCAGCAGCAATTATGTTAACAGCATCTTCAGGTTTTGCACTCCCCATCACTTCTCCTTCTAGCTTGTTTATCTAATGCAATTCAATTTTCTGACCATATTCATTACACCAAAAACACCTCTAAGCATGATCAAGTCAGTTCCAACCTCAGAGGGAAAGTTCAGCCTTTCCCCAAAGCAGGTTTTCTTCATCAAATTGGATTATAAGATTAGCACTAGTAACCCACATTGGTAATTATCATACAGAAAATAGCTCTTCTGGATGGGTCTAGCCTGTTAACTAGAAGAGGGTCAGGGATCTGTCCACACTCATGGACTGGCTCACGTTGTTTACAGGAATATCTTCTCCTGATGCTCCTCTTCATGACAGGGTGGGCATATCCTTTCAACCAATCCCAAACACCTCGAGCCACTTTCCTATAGATTATCATTGGAAAATATTTGTACCTCTAACATAGAACAAAATCTAACCAAATGAAAATTGAGCTACCCAGGATTGTCGCCACCAAATAATACAGTTCCTAGCACTTTTTGTAGGTACTTTCCAATAGTCTTCGAGTATTACCATAAACCATCTCTGTTACGTGTTGTATTTCTTGGCCACAAAACTCTAACAGGTAGGTAAGAGGTTAATCCCGTATCAGCAAGGTAGAATGAGATGAGTGATTTGTCTCTCTTTCTGGCAGTAAAAATTCACTGTCAAAGAAATCTTCTAGTTGGGAATAGCCGGTCATTTAGAATCATTATTCCTTTCATTGAAAACATATCTTACAGCCAGCAAAGAGATGGCACTTGTGTCGCTGAAGCCAGAGCACAACAGAGACCAACAATCCAGTTCCTTTACACCTTTAACACACATCTCTCGTTTTCTTGTTCCTACATCAGGAAATACAATCCCCTTGCTATTATTTCAATGTAAACCCAGGCTAGCTCTACCTGACCAAAATTTTAAGGTCTAGAAATAAAATAAGTGGAGACCAGACTTGTGTCTTGTACCACTTCTATCCCCCCAGAGACTAAACACTGAATCATCTCTGCCACTCACACAGCTGAACACTCACCCTTTTCTTTTGTCTTTACTTTTTTCTTCTTTTACCTTTCTTTTTTTTTTT
>VZRE01009923.1:219566-254816 GCA_013396775.1 Cephalopterus ornatus
TACTGCTGTTCCTGCTCACAGTGATCCAGGTTTGACTCAGCCTTTATTCACCTCTTGAAAAGAGATGAGTGGTATAAGGGCAGAGTCAGGTCTTTGCCTGCATCACGTAAGCCCTCTCTCCATCCCTGGCTGGTGTCATTGCTGCATCTGTACACTAACACAAAAATGGTTCAATTTTCTCATTTTATGTCATTTGAGACCCTTGCCAGAGCAGCCAGGAAGGGAGCTCTGTGATGCTCTGCTAATGGAGACAAGTTTGTAATTTCACTTTGTTCTCATACCAAGCCCCGCTCTGCTTTTAGCCCTAGCTGGAAAGTGGGTGATGGTGCTTACATTGACGGGCCCCATTGCTCACCAGGGTGCCAAACAAAGCACCTCGTGGTGTAAACTGGTACATGAAAAAGTCAAATTATCTTTCCAGAAAAAGTGGAGAAAAGGGCAGAAACTGTGCTGCTGTTTTATGTTTTGTGCTCCTGGACCAGGTAGGTCACAAAATTGGTCCCAAGGATTCATTGGTGACTTTAACTGCAGGATAAAATCCAACGCCTGAACAACACTGATTTCAGTTGGAGCAGCAGTTCCCTTTATTTTTTGCTAAAATGTAACACACAAAGCTTCAGGCTCTCCCAGGCTTGCAGCAAGGGACTCACTCTGAAAATATATGAAAAAAACGTTAAAACATATTGGTTAGATTTAGCATGTTTTTCGTGTCAGAAAAAATGGGTACAAGGTCAACTTGAAGAAAAATGGACTTCTTGCTGCAGGTGCTGGCCTGGCATAAAAATTCAGGGTGGGAAACAGACCGGGGAGCTGCTTGCAGAATTACCCTCTGCAGTGTGAGGGGTTTTGCCCTCTGCAGTGTGAGGGTTTCTGCCCTCCATGTACCACTGATACCCATGGACTCTCAAGGAGGCAACAGGGCTGGCAGGAGTCAGTTCAGCCAAGAAGACCTCCCATACAGCTGAGGGATGGGTGAGGAAAGGGAGTACCAGAGTGTATTTTGTCACCCTTTTGCTTCACTAAATTATTTAATCTTAAAAGTCAGAATGGGAAGAAGTCAATTTACAAATAAAAGGCTCACTGTATGTTATTTACTCACTGTCCTCTGTGGGACTTGGTGTCTTCCTAGCAAGAAAAATCATTAAGATCTGAGATTTTTTTTTTTTTGTCTTACTATATGTTTCCAAATGACCAAAGGTCCAGAAATTTCTTGAGCTTTAAAAGCAATATTGTCACTTCGGTTGCTGTGCTATTTGAACAGGATCTGAAATGCCTGTGTTATTAAATCCTGCAAATCTTACCTGAAAGCAGGGTGGCAGTGCATAGTAATCATCTGGCCAGCAGGGGAAAAAAAATGTATATATACTATTTAAAAAGTTAATGATCTTAGACAGGAACAAACGAGGTAGAGGAAAGTAGAGTGGGATTTGAGACGTATTGTGTAACCTCAACACCAAAGAAAAGGTAGCACCTAAACATAAGGCAGCAGAGGTAAAGGAGTTTTAAATCTGACAAAAACAGATAGCAGGCAGTAAAATTGGGAGTTTTGGGATCTGTATCTGAAGTCTTGGCTTAACATTTTGAGTCAAATGAGAGGATACAAAAGTAATTCAGAAGACTCATGCAATCTGAGTTATAAACAATTGCCTGCTCTGCTACATTAAAGTACAAAAGAAAAAGAAAGGGAAAAAAAGCAAACCAGTAACTAATAATTTATACCGCAACAACTGTGCAGTGTGTTTCAAGGTACATCTCCAGAATCGCCTGCATTTTATTATGCCTCTCCATCAGTCTGGCATAAGTTAAAGGTGCTCCTAAAAAGTGTACCTTTGCACTCCTATTGTAAGTTATGCCCAGAAAAACCCGATATTTTTCAGGCATTTAGGATCCAGATCTGTAAACGGCTCTTCCTGACACCAGTGAAATACTGGAAGTTAATCATGGACTTTTATGTTTGCAAAGCTCAAGCCATAGGTTTCCCCGGTAGCCACTGAGCTGGGGCAGGGAAACAGCCATATGTCACTAATGTTAATGACACCAAGTGAAAGGGAAAATTAAATGGCTGCCAGCTACTGTTTGGATGACAGCAATTAGTAACTACACTTGGGATTAGTCAGGCCTGTAGGCTGACAGTGGCTTGCGTGGGAATACATCACCCAGTAAATGAAGTTATTAACCCTTTTCTGCTCTGCCTGTTTCTGATGAAATTGCCTTAAAGACCTTGCCTGTACTCGCATTTCGGTGAAACTTTTCAAAAAGCTAATCAGTACAAAGCAATTTCATGGAGTTTCTTCGCCGGAACTCATTTTATGACATTGTTGACTCTGCATGAGGTTAAATTTTCTCATCGCTCTACAACGTAACCGATTTTCCCACAGAAAGTAACATTCTTTTAACTTGCTAACACATCCGTCTGTGAGCTCTACCATAGTGTGTCCTGCTCAGACACCTCCTTTCTCTTGTGAACCATGTATTTTCCCAGGTCATCGGTGCACTCTCCATGAGGCAATACTTTACCTGAGACAAAAATTAACACTCTTTCAAAACCTCATGTCCTCCTGGTGCTTTACTAAGTGCTGTTCAAGATAGCCTTAAAATACATGCTTGCTCATACACACGTTCTTACTTTTCGATTCCCAAACTCTTCAAGCTCTTTGGAAACTCAAGATACATAGCGGTACTAAATGAATGTTTATACTCACGACTCTGGTTCAGCTCTGACCTACTTAGACATCACTTTTACTTTCAAATCATTCAAGGAGTGTGCTGACTCCACCCTAGGATAGTCTGGAGAACCCTGATGAGAAAAATATGTTATAAAAAGCATCAGCAACCTTTTTTTAAAAGGGTACTTGAAAGCATCCTGAGATGAAAGTGAAGGTAGCACTCACCAGACATGTTTTAATTATCTATTTGAGGAGGAGATGAACGTCTTTTATCTCCATTAACTGCATAGGTAGCTCAGATATAGACACCTACACATGGTGAAATGAAGCTCACTGCAGATAATTTGCTGCCGCCGAGTGTCCTCTTTAAATGAGGTTCGTGTCCTCCAGTTTTGGGTGTACACTAAGAGGTACATGTCTGACTGGTTTATACACTACACTCTATAGCTCCATCTGCATCCAAACCAGAGTACAGCACAGGGGAAAGGGACCTGGGACAGTAGTTGCTGGCCTATGTGACATAATTGTGCAGGCTCTGTCATGTAGCCATAGCCTCCTGATGTAAACTCACATCTGCAAAAAACCCTGCAAACAAGGCTTTCTGGTCAGAGAAAAGTCAGGATCATCTTGTACTGCCTTTTCATGATTCTCACTCCTATATGTAACACTCAGTGTTTATCCCTTTCTCTCCTCCCTTAACATCTTCACTCCTGAATGCTGTATTTTCACCTCTTCTCCCGGAGAGGTTTAGAGCACCTGTATTTTGCTTTTCTAGCAGACTTCGTCTTTTGGATCCACTTTAAACATCTGGGAGCCTTCCAGTTGTGATTTTTTTGTTCATCTTTTCTCTCATTGTGACTTTTGTTGAATTTTCCTGTAAATCCTTGCTCATGGCTCAGCACTAGAAGAGCTCCTTTAATACATACAATTTAGTATTAGCTGTGCAAAGGTTAGGCATAAAAGACCCAAAGCACTTCTGCACCATTTCTATCTACAAGCCTGGAGAAGAGAGGTTAGATAGGTAAGCTGCCTTGATTGAATATGACTCACAAGAAATTCAGCTGTAAGAGAAGAATTTCTCTGCTTTTGAGATAGCCACATGACGTGACAGCTCCTTCTTTGCTTTCTAAAGTAATGGGAAAATATTCATTCCCAGTTTTAAAATGTATAGACCATCTGATTCTCCGCCCCACCTCACCCCCGCCCAGTACATAGAGAATAAAAGGAGGTGATCACTGCATTAAAATCAGATAGCATGTTTGTTTTGAGTAAGGAGGAAGAGAAGTGGTAAATATTTCCAAGCTAACACGTGACAGAGAGAAGGATCAGCAGCCAGAACCTTTTACTGCTGCTATTAGAATTTCTTAAGCATTCATCCACTGGCACCTTTACCCAGCAGAGCTATTTATCTGCTACCGGGTAGCAAGAGGGTGTTGAGTAATGAGGATCCTCTTGACTTTGCATGCAAAACCCAGCCCTGTTAGATGACTCTCAGGGACCCATCGTGACATGGGTATGTCCAAAGGGGACATGCCATCTGGGAGGAGCTGGGTGAGCAATCTGCGAAGTAAAGTAGTGTAAACTATCAGAAAGCTAAAATCTATACGCTCTGGCTGTGTCGATTTGGTGTGTGAACTAAGTTAGGAGGAATGACACAGAATAAATAGCTTTCTACAGTAAAGAGCAGTTATTTGGGCTAATCTGGTATTCATTTCTATCAGGATGCCAGGTATATTGAGGCTGACCACCCTCACTCTAGGTTAGCAAGGGCTCTGCAGATGCACATCCTTGTCTCCAGGTAGGAGCAGAGGGCAGAGCAGCCTCCTCATAGTGTTATATCCCAGCCCAAAGACTCTCCCTATGTTACTCAACTTCTTCAGTCACCATTTGTCACTTGAACCATCACAAAAGTACCAGGGCCCACTACCCCACAGCATGGTGGGGAGAACTCCCGCTCCCATCCACCTACCAGAAGCATCTTGGTCTCTAGACAAAATAAAAATCAAAATGTCACGAGGCTTTCACATAGTTGGACCAGATGACCTTTAAAGGTCCCTTTCAACCCAAACCATTCTATCATTCTATGATACTGTTCCCTGGAAGGAAATTGGGCTCATATTTTGCATTGACGTGCTTAATCTTGATCTCTTAATGAAAGATTTTCTGATTAAAATGCTGAATTTTCAGTGATTTCTCAAAGGTCTTTCTGCTTCCTCCGAATCAATGACAATATCTCCTCACTCTTCAAAAGCTTCAAAGAAAGCAATGCCAGGCTCTCCCAGGGACATTCATGGGAGCCATCTTGAGCCAAGATTAAAATGCTTTGAAAGTCCCACCTGTTCGATAAACAGGAATTTTTGTAGATAGGCCATATTTTATTGTTGCTATGGTTTGTAGCAAAATGAACTTTTCTGACACGGCCGATAGCATTGACTCTCACAACGGCAGCCAATGACTGTAACTTGTTATTAACAACAGTATTGATTTTCTGCTCCCAGGAGAGCCTTTGAAAACTTTCAAACCCCAGTTTTCCCGAATAAAAAACCAAATGTCAGAGACTGTAACAAAGTCATTTTAGTAGAAGCCAGATATGTAATGCATCACGTGAGAAGACTGACCTCACATACGTGGCTGTGAAATTGCACTGGCCCTATGTGAGCACGTGGTTGAAATATGTCTTTCCAAGGTGACTTCAAGGTGATGCTGTGACCAAGCAGCCTGATCTACCCTGACAGGCTGACCCGCAAGTCAATGTAGAGTCCCATCTATACTTGCAGGGCTTCAGCTGTAAGGAGACCATAGTCATGCAACATGTGCTTGACTCTTAATCATAGAATGGCTTGGATTGGAAAGGACCTTACAGATCAACTAGTTCCAATCCCCCTGCCGTAGGCAGGGATGCCACTAGATCAGGCTGCTCCTGCAGGTAAGGATGTATGTGAGTTAAAGCAGAGCTTTAGATAGTGCTGTTAGATAGTTTTGCAGCTATGACAGGGAAAGCTTAAAGTGCACAGCGCTGTTGGAAGCTTTCTTGGCACCTGGGAGCCTTTTGCCTCCACATTCACCAGTCCTGGAAGCAATAAATATAATCAAATGTGTGTGCTAATGCAAAACCTTCGTAACGAGCTCTTCTTCCCTCTCTTGGTTATTCCAATTAGATGAGCACATCTAACTGTCACATGCATCATCTGCTTGAGAAATTATTTTGTCCTAATGCTGCGACACTCACTGTTCGGGTTCTCTGTAGTTCAGCTCTGTATGAGTCACAGAGTACTTACCCAATGCATCAGCCTCGATTATGATTAATTTCTGAATACAATTTCTGCAGCCATTCAGGTGCTACAAGCAGATGCCTGCATGCCCAAAAACAAACAGTGTATAAACTCTGTGCCTGTCTTGCTGAGTTTACAGCCTTCCTCTCCTAAAACCCCCACACTTTTTCATTCAGTAAACCCAGCTCACTCTATTGATCCTCAGGGAAAAAAGGGGGACAAACGCAGCAGAGGAGCAGCCTCCCATTTTGAGGGTTTTCACCCCTTGCCAAGAGGGAGGACCACTAGCGTGGGGGAAGGGATGCACAGATCTGGAGGACAGCTGGGCTTTGCATGGTTTTCTGCAGGAGGAGGGAGCAGATGTGTACATACCACATCAGCCCTGTCCCCACCTTCAGGAGATGTCTCAGAGTCAGCCTTGGTTGCCCCCCCTGCGTGGTTTCAGAGTGAATTGTGTCTTAAGCAGATGCTCTGAGTCCTATAGATTAAAGAGTATTATGGCATCTTTAGGAGTATAAGCTGCTTCCCTCACAGGGAATACGCCAGTACTCGAATAGGGAACACATTTTGCTGCACATCGTTTACTTCTCCAGCTCCCTCAGGATGACGTTGTTTTGACACAGTCTCGGTTTGATTTGCTCCACAAAAATACTGATTGCTCTGTCAGCACCTTTAAATTTGGTAACACACCACAGCCTTCAAAATCCACAAAGGTAAATTTGCAATTTAAGGGGTGAGGTGATTTGTTACACTATAAATAGCCCACTGCATTAACATCCTAGTGCTGAAATGGCACTGAGCTAAGTAGAATACTTGTAAATGTAATTTTTATGCTTTATTAATTGTTCCCTCATGAATTTGTTTTTCTCACTACGACTTATGTTTGTGTCTGATTTCCCCCCCTCTTAACTTACTACTTTACCCAAAGATGCATTCCCCACAACATCTTTCCCCTTTCCTTACAAACTCACTTGAAAGAAAATATACTTAATTAAAAGCCTATGAAGCACTCTGATTCATTGTAAACCCTGCTTTCCAAACAAAGATCCTGCTCATGTGCCAGTCCCACTGGTTATGAGGATGTAGAACAGCAACTGAAAGGACAAGTTCCTGTGAGAGAACTGCGTGTAGTGGTAAAACAAGCACTCCAGGGACATGTTTTCCACTTGGATCACTGCCACTGACTCGTCACAGGCAAAATTTATTGTTTTGCAGAACATCAACTCAAAAGTTACACCTTAGCTAAAGGCTTCAGGTGGGATTTCAACAGACTCGAGAGATGAATGATGCTTATACGGGTCTTCCTCACCAGACTGAACTGTGGGTTCTCTTCTCTCAGGGAAGCCACTTCGTATTCCTTTGTTTCAGCGTCTTTCTCTCTAAATTAGTATTTACTCAGTCTTTGGGATGTTTGGATGAAATGGACTTAGAGAAGGACAAGAGGGTTTGTCTGCCAGTTGATTGTGGACAAAAAGTGCAGTATCTGGCAAGTAGAATGCAAGTCTCCTCGATCCAAACTTCTACAGGACCACAGATGCTCATGCTGGAGCACTTGTCTGCTTGTCCTTGGCACCTGGATGCTCACTCCAGCCTAGACCTACCCAAGGACTGATACAGGATGACCACTGAGGAGCCTGGTCCTGGGCCCAAACAATTGGAGGGGGAGTCAGCCAGGCCTCCAGGGCCATGAAGAGGATCGGGTATCTCAGGATGGGACCAAAACAGCCAACACGTTGCCATCTCAGACTAAGAAGATGACAGAGTTCTGCTTCTGTTTTATCTGCATTTCATCTTCTGTTGAGGGATAGAAAGATTTGTTTAAACCCCTTGTGAAACTATGCATTAACTCATCCCTAGATATTACTGAGAAATAGTGAAGGTGAGGGCAAGGTGAAACTTTAGTACTCTGGCTTTAAAAAATACAAACACTAACGTCATTAGAAAGCCACAGACCTGCAAGGGTCAGAGCGAGTGAATTTGAAATTAACTTTGCAAAGTGAATGGTGTGTTTGAATTAATCTCTAAAAATGTGCTTTTCTGTGTAGGTAAGGTAAAAAGCTAGCCTAAGGTTAAAAGCTTTGTCGAAGCAATCTCTGTTTTAAGACTTAAAGTCACCCTTGATATTTATCAGGGTAATGAAATTACAGGCCTTTTCAAAAACTGATGGGAGCTTGTACTCAGCTCACCAGTCATAAAAACTAGGTGGTTTTGCTGTAGCCGCACAACTCGCTTCTCTATCACTTTCCCACACGCAGAGACAAGTCCTGCAGACTGAATATTCTTATTTCCCAGCATATTTGTGCTAAACTTCAGTGTTAAATAAATATAGATACATTTATTTTATATTCATATTTAATTACCATGCGAATATCTAATATCTAACATATACCTATATATATTACCGGTGACTGACATGGCCAAACAGAGGTCACTCAGCTGACCCCTAAATGTTCCGGTTGATCTGACAGGCAAAGACGCTGCAAGCAGCAGGGACAACAGAGGTGACTCAGCCCTCTCCTTGCTGTGTCATTACCAGCTGAACAGAGATAGACATCACCGGGCACTCACTCGTGGACACAAGGCAATGCTCTGCCCAGTTGAATGTGCAGGATGCTGCCCTATTGGTAATCCATCAGTGCCTGAGGCCAATGGTAAACAGGTCTTTAATCTGCTGAGCACAAAACAAACACAGAAGAGGAAAACTTGTGAAGCCAAACCACAAAGAAGTCCAGTGTCAGAAAATGCAAATGAGTTAGCTATAATTTCTTTCCAAGTGGAACACTTCCCTGTCTAGTCAATGCAGGTGGCTTACACTGCCAAGTACTTTCCCTTTTCTCTGCCCAGGAAATCACAGGAAAACATTCATCACTTGGAAGGAAAGGAGAACCAACCACATGCCTCTGCCCCTGATAGTGAGGCAAAATGTAGGTGTTTTGTAGGCACTTGTGCAAGAAGAATTGTGTGCTTCATCCTGCTCCAGTTGCAGTTGTCCTCTTTACACAGGCACCTATGTGAAGATCCAGTTTCCATAAAAGCTACTTTCAGTGGTGACCCTTTTGTGTGTTTCCAGCAAACACAGGTAAATGGGATTTCATGAATAAAGTATCAACTAAAAGCAAGTCATCTGGAGGCAGTGGAAGTACACGGGGTCAAAAATCCTCCAAATCCTGAAGGTTTAAAAGTAGCACAGATGTCATGAAGTCTGATCCCACTTTTTGCCACCCAACATGCTTGGGGTTTTGTGCTGATGGATTGTAAGCCTGGCTCAGGCCAGCTGACCAGGGTCTTCTCCAGGTGTAATACATTCATCACGTAGTTTTCAGAGATCCCACTGCCACCACAAAGGAAACTATAAGGTATATTATAATTTATCATTTTGATACATCACTCTAAATCTAATAACTTATTTCATATTTTGCATTTGATTAAGTGATGCTAATTTTACTATTGCTTTAAAGCTCCTTTACTCATTTCAGAGGTTTAAAAAATTCTTGGCAGAGTGACAGGCAAGGAAGAGCAATATTAAAACAAAGTCAGTGCCAAACATCCTGAAGCAGTGTCAGGAATTCCCAAAGCTGGCAACTACAGAGCTGATGCAAAGCTGGCAGCTGAGTCTCTGGAAAAGCAAGGGTCAACCAAAGCTGCTGTGATATCCGGTAAGGCTGTGTGGGGAGAGATCGTGGGGACTCCACACAACTGTAGCATTGAGTTTATAACACATGCTTAGTCAGTGAGCTAAGAGTAAGTGTGATTTGTACAACTGCAGTTTTTATTGAAAAAGATGGTGAGATGATTGTTATGTATTGACTTATTGAAGGATTTTCCCGTTATACTGATCTGCTAAAAATAGCCTAAAGCTCTCTCTGATTTTTAGGGTGGAGCAGTCGGACTATCAAACATTTCAGAGCCATCTGCTGTGCATTTGGATTCTCATGGCTTATTTCAGACATCTGCACTAAAATAGGATAAATGACATCAGACAGACACCTATTTCTTTCCACTGGCTAGGATAGTCCTAGGCAGCTTGTGGAAATGCAAGAGTCTGTGCTGTAGATACACCTTTGCTCAGGGGCATCACAAACCAGTTCTGCTTTCCGAGGATAATAAAAAATCACTGACATGGCTAAGAATATTTCCACTGTTCCAGTGAGGATTAAATGTGACCCTACAAAGCTCCTACAAGGTATTGAAATGATTTTACCCCATATCAAGACTGTTATTTTCATTGCGTTCACCATGATTGCATCCAAACATGAGGATATTTCTCCAAGCCAGAGTCCACAAGTCACAACAGAGTAATGCTCGTGAAGCTGAACTCCTCTGTTTGGAATTCCTTATCTTCCAAAACCATAAAAACCTGCAGCTTTCTCCACAATGAAACTGAATTTGAAATGCTTTACAAGTTTTAACAGTGCTTTTATATTTGGCCAGGAAAAAGGGTCCATTTTTTGAGCAGAAATGCAAAGCTGTCATGTGCAATTTATATTAAACTAACAAGCCTTGTTGACATGATACCATTATGCAGGATAACCAAAAGCAGAGCCCTCGCTAATCTTAGAAACACAGGTCTGGAAGTAATCTCCAGGGCAGTGGACACCTCATCCACATTCAAGGCACTGAAACTCCCAGCCTCCTGCAGAAATTCTGGGAGCTGCTTTTATGAAGATCATTATCTTTCTTAACCTCTATGCAAAATTCATAGTGCCAAGAGCCAGGATTCACTTTACATCAGTCATGGTAATAGTCTGACACTCCTGAAGTCCTTATTATTCCATACAGCAAAGAAATATATATATAATCAGTTTTCCTTTTGGTTTAGACCAGACAGGACAAATTCTGGCTTACAGAGCTAATTCTGCCTGCTTAATTCAGAAAACCATCTCCTGAAAATCCACTTTTGTCACCCAGAGAAGATCTGCTTTTAATCACATCATTAGGAGAATCACCTCTCAGCTCTGCTGTAATGCAGAACTGCTCTGGATTGCTTCAGAGAGCAGAAAATAGAATAAACTGCTCTCCTAGTCTTCAGTGTAACCTTGGAGCCTAATAACAACATTTCTTCATCAAACAAAGTAGAGGCAAACCTGCAGATTTACAAAGTAAATGAGTTGTAATTCTGGGGCAAGGAATAAATAAAGCAAAGCAAAGCTGATGGAGAGGAGGGAGCGATGTCCCACTTGTGTTTGTTTGATAAATGGCTGTTTTTTAAGGAGGAAAATACAGAAACATTGATCTGAGGTCCCTTCACAGCCAGCTGATTACATGGACAGAGCTTTAAATTTGCGTGGAGCCCCATCACCATTTTCAGGGAAGATTTCAGATTATATGTTATTTCAGGTTATTATTAAAATTATAAGAAAAAGGACTTCAGTGTGACCCTGCTACCTGGGATTTGCTTCCTAGCTAATTCCTGTCAACAGTGATGCCTAAGGACAGTCATCATTTCCTGCTCAAATTTTATTGCCAGAGGAACATTAATGATCATCATGATCACGGCTAGGCTTCGCGAACGAAAAAGATATAAACTACACAGAACCTGCTTACATGCTTTTGTTTTAGTCACAGAGAATCCGGGGCTTTGAAGTTCTGTTTTGGAAAGCTCAGTAAAAATAAAGAGCAACATAGAGATGGACAAGTTACCTCATTAGGAAGAGATTCATTGAATCATGCTTTTTATACCCAATTTTTTTGTTGTTAAGAATTACATGAGAATTCATACGAATAGAATTCCCCCTGGATAGAACTGAAATGAAGGAAATCTCAATGCTTTCACACAGTAAGATACCTTATGTGCTTCTATTTAAGAAATCCACGTTAATGGAACTCAAAACACTTTGATCAGATGTTTAATGTGAGTTTAAGAGTTTTGCATTAGTATTCCAGATCGGCCTCACAAAAAGTTGTCAGCTCCAAAATTGCTTCTCAGCTCTTTCTCATGGTGACCAAGAAAGAAAAAACAGTATTTCATTCTCTAAGAACAATAAAAACAGACTCCCCTACAAATTTGATGAGTTTGTTACAAGCACAGAAGAAAACCCTGACATATACTCAGACTATACACAGTTATAAACAGCAGATTTGGGTCGGACCAAATGAAATGGCTCTTACTCTGAATCATCTAATTACAGAGCATTTAAGAGTCTTTTTCTATATATGTAAATGGGATTTTATTATCCCAGCATAGTAAGACTGCAAAGTGAATACTGCACAAAATGAAGATTGAGTAGAAATTTAAAATGGCAGAAAGATGACTCTCCTACCCTCAAAAAAAAAAAGATTAGGAAGCTCAAATACAATTTCATGCATATCAAAATAAGTGTCTATGCCTGACTGCAGAGGCACCACGTGACCTTGCAGGGTTTTCTTCAACCATGGTGGGACACAGCCCGGGAATGGAACAAAATCTGGTACTTCTTTAGGCCAGGTCAGGACACTAGAACTCAGAAAGCTGAAATTGGACTCGATCAGAGGTGGGGAGGTGAGACAGGCCCCCATGAGAAGTGAAGCAGCTTCAGGGAACAATGGGCTGAGACAGCTGCAACAAGGGGACAAGGTAAGGTCACACTGGCAGGACTGAGACTGTTTTGCGCAAAGGCAGCGAAGAGGAACCATATTAAGAAGACATCATCCTTAGGTGAAGATCCAGCAGGAACTTGTTTTGCATGAGAGGCTCCCCCTCGAGCATCACCAGTTGAGGTGTTGCCCTTGGGCTGGCTTATAGAATCACAGACTAGTAGAATGGGTTGAGTTGGAAGGGACCACTCTCTCATGGGCAGGTTGCTCAAATTCCCATGAAAACTAGCTTTGAACACTGCCAGGGTTGGGGCATCCATGGTATCTCTGGGCACGTTGCCAGGGAGGAATAGCATTTGCGCTAGGAAAAACACAGATTTTCTTGTCTTTAAATATTCCGCGGTCAGTTCTTCATAGTCATCTCTGGTGGTCACAGAGGTCACAGCGAGTTTCACTTTGTGAATCATGGGCTGGGCTGGGTAGATGAGAGTGGTCAATGGCTGTTCTTACCTGAGCAGGGATCCAGGAGAGAGCAGCAGAAACTGAGAGCATAAGGGATCCTGGAGGGGCCTCTGCATTTGGAAATGTCGGATTCTATAGATTTTCCTGATAATATGAAAGTATTTGACTGAGGGTCTCCATTATGGCAGAACTGTTTGTTGTTCTCTAGGATTTATAATGAAATAAGAAATAAAACAGTGATAAAATCCATTACTTGTACCCCAAAATAAAGAGAGCAATGGACCAAAAAGCTAACGAAACTGTAAAATACCAAAAAGTATTCCAGAACAAGTCATGGCACACATTCCTTGTAACATAGTTTATCTCAAATCTACAGATGAGACACATATGTGCCCTTAAAATACTTACTAAAAAGTTCAAGATTTGTATGTGTTCATGTGTTTCCCTATATACATAAAAACATTCAAAACTGCAGTGAAACTTGGAAGCTGGCAATGTCCCTGTTAATTTTGGTAAGAACCATTCATTCCTCTCTATTATTCTTGAAAAAAAAATTCTTTTCTTCAGTAAACTATATAAATTCTGGCTTTATCATTCTTCATTATCTGAAATTTAAAAATACTTCAGAAAACATATTCAAATTACTGAAATCCCAAAACATTAATATTAGGATTTCATATATTTTTGAGGTAGTTATCTGGAAAATTAGGGGTTAAAATCAAGAATTTGTGCCCTACTCAGCTCTGGGACAAATAAACTTTTTAAAGGAAAAAAGAGCAGTTAAGACAATTTATTCCCTCTACCCAGTTCAGGGAAAGCTAAACTAAATTAATTTTCTAGATGAGCTACAGTGAAAAGCAAATGCCACATGGTTTTTCCTAGGATTTGTTAACCTATTTTAAGCAATAATTGAAATCAGATGACTTTTAGATTATTCAGGCCATGTTATTTTAAAAGCATGTCATTATGAGTACTTTTTAATTCTCCAAAGATATAAGAAATCCTGCCCTTTCACCTATGCATGGTGGGGATGATGAGGGTGGAATAGGTACACTTTAGATTGCAATGGAAATGAGATGTCCCCCTCCTTCAAATTTCACCTCCAGTACTGTTTTCCACCCCAAATACAGGCATCTTCAGCCACAGTGGCTGAGGTTTCTTGGCTTGATCAGCCTGGAGGAGACTGAGGAAGGATTTCACCGTGGTCTACAACTTCCTCACAAGGGAATTGAGGAGCAGGCACTGATCTCTTCTCTCTGGTGACCACTGACAGAACCTGAGGGAATGGTCTGAAGCTGTGTCAGGGGAGGTTTAGGTGGGATATTAGGAGAGGTTCTTCCCCCAGAGAATGGTTGGGCACTGGAACAGGTTCCCCAGGGCAGTGGTAACAGCACCAAGCCTGGCAGAGTTCAAGAAGCATTTGGACAATGCTCTCAGGCACATGGTGTGACTCTTGGGGATGGTCCTGCACAGTGCCACAAGGAGCTGGACTCAATGATCCTTGTGTGTTCCTTCCAACTCAGGATATTCTGTGATTCTATGAGCTGCTAGAGTGATACTCATAAGCTTGCAGAAGCCAAAAAGCTCTCTCCAGCTGCTACAGCATCTAATACTCATATATCAAAATATAACAGATCAGACCAGACTAGGTTTATTCCAATTATTTCTGTCTTTCCTGTTTAATTTGCACATTTGGCACTCTCTCAGTATTGCCCACTTCGCAGCTACTTTGTAGATACTCTGTACAGGAAAAATTATCCAAGCTGTGCATACCAGTGAACCAAGGTGCCTGCATTGGAAAGGCCTGTACCTTTGCCAAGACAAATGAGCTGATCAGACATATTCATGAGGAAATTTTTAAGAATGTCATATTTACTGTGAAATATACCTTTGGATTCCACAAAACTCTGAAGGCCTTCCTACAGAAGACTCAGGGAACAAACAGAAAATGTTGAGGTTATTTCAGTCTGTAAATGACTGCAGCCTCGTGAAGACAAATTCAGTCTTCTCCTTTGTGCTGGCTGCAGAATTGCTTCCAAATCTGCCTAGAATCTAATAAATCATTCACATCACCTTTTTCTTTTAATAGATGAATATTCATGGTGATGGTTTGCAATTATATTTTGTGGGATGCTAAAATTCTGGCAAAATTTGCACAGAAAGAACCAGTTCTTTCTTAATTTTAATGATCATACATCTTTAAGGCACTTGTTGATGCTGCCTATAGGAATTCAGAGGAGTATTGCCAATTAGTGGAACTCAGAGTATGCAGAGAGTATTGCCACTAAAGACACAGGTGAAAGCTTTGATGGGAGAGAGAGGAAAGGTTAGAGAGGAAGTCCCTCTTGAATTCCTCATTTCTTTTTATCTCTTCTTTTGGAGGTCCACAAAAATTGATGCAAGTGAAGTTTGGGAGGCAGAGCTGAACCGTCATCTCTGGCCTTTCCGTGTGTCACTCTGGTACTCCCAGCTGGGCAAGCTCTGCCCCGTTTGGCAAAATGAAGCCTGAGCTGTTTTCTCCTCTGGGAATAAAGCACAAAGCTGAACACCAGGACTGAAATAGCTGCGCACCGGGCATGGAATTTCTCTTTGGTATCACAGCTAATTTATGAAGAGGGAGCATCTGTTCAAAAAGCAATTCTGCCCATCTTTGTTCATCGGAGTACTGACAACGTGGTTTGGGTGGCTCCGCCCTGTGCAGGTGAGGTCTCCAGTGGCTCTGCAGGTGACCTACAGCTTCCTTGAGGCTCTGCTGCAATGCTGTTAAAGTTAGTGGAGATGCACAACACTGACTGTGACTCTCTGGGTGCAACCGTCCTGAAGAACCTCACCTGTTCCCATCTTGTTCCTATATACACCCTTATTTAAGTGTAATTAATTGCATTTATTATACTGGAAACTTTCTCGTTAAAAGATCAAAACAGTGTTATGGCAAAACAACCACAAGTGCTTTTAGTCCAGGCTGATTTTTAAATATCAACACTTCTTTTACAAAGCTGAAGCACCGCAGGGATTTTCATGTCAGTGACTTTCTGAAGGCTAGATACTGAGATTTTACTAGTATTTTGACATCATAAAACATAACACCCATGAAACTTAAACACAAGTAGTGAGAGAATTTTCTTCCATTTATCAAGTATTGTACTTTCAAGTATGTCAGGGCTCTTGCAGGATCCAGATGACTTGTACTCAAAGATCAGGTTCAAACACTAACCTGCTTTTTTCTTTCCCCTTCTTTCCCTCCCCCTCCTTTCTCCCCCTATTTCCTTCCAAATCACTAATACTCTAAATAGGATATAAACGCCTGGACTATAAGTGCGGGTTCACTTCAGGGTTTGCCAGGGAATTAAGCTATTTTGTCTCCTGGCAATAGAGTGACAATCCAGCCAATTTTTACTAAAATTTGTTCCGCTTCTGCGGACCGACCCTGTCTCAGCCCCTTTGAACCAGCTCTGCTGCTCTCACAGCCCTATCCAACCCAGACAACAGCCAGAGGAGAGAGAGGGAGAGGAGAAGGAGACGGAGAGGAGAAGGAGAGGGAGAGAGGGAGGGAATCATGAGCCAGCAGTGTGCCCAGGTGGCCAAGAAGGCCAATGGCATCCTGGCCTGGATCAGGAACAGTGTGGCCAGCAGGAGCAGAGAAGTGATTCTTCCCCTGTACTCAGCACTGGTGAGGCCACACCTGGAGTGCTGTGTCCAGTTCTGGGCCCCTCAGTTCAGGAAGGACATGGAGGGGCTGGAGCAGGTCCAGAGAAGAGCAACCAGGATGGCGGAGGGACTTGAACACAAGTCCTATGAGGAGAGGCTGAGGGAGCTGGAGAAGAGGAGGTTCAGGGGAGACCTCATCACTCTCTACAGCTATCTGAAAGGAGGCTGTAGCCCGGTGGGGGATGGTCTCTTCTCCCAGGTAACCAGCAGTAAGACAAGAGGGCATGGTCTTAAGCTCTGCCAGGGGAGATTTAGGTTGGATATTAGGAAGAAATTCTTTACAGAGAGGGTAATCAGCCATTGGAATGGGCTGCCCAGGGAAGTGGTGGATTCTCCGCCCCTGGAGGCATTTAAGAAGATACTGGATGTGGCACTTAGTGCCATAGTCTAGTTACTGTGGTAGCAGTAGATCAAGGGTTGTAGATCTCAGAGGTCCCTTACAACCTGTATGATTCTATGATTCTATGTAATCAACTTCCAGCAACATGGAGAGGTGCTGTTGGCCTGGGAAGTTTGAAAGTTGAAGAAAGATGACACACCACCACAAAGGCAGCTTTCGGGAGCCCATGACCATCTGTGCTCCAGATTCACATGAAAAGACTTAGTATTTTCAAGAGAAATTCCCAGATGTGCCCTGGAAATGGAAACTAAATTAGTGTCCTTCAGCAAGCAGGTAGGACTGGGTTAGGTCAGGATTGCCTGGGACTGGTAAAGGAAACAGAGGCAGCTGTGCATGAAGGATTTTCAGGGCAGAAATTAGCAGGGTACAGACAAAGTACTAAAGAGGCTTTGGAACTTCTTATTTCTTTTTTCTTGACTATTTAATACTTTTCTGAAATCCTGCACTGACAGCACATTGAACTATTTAGTTGTTAACTATTTGTTTACTGGACAAATGTATTGACTTAACATGTCCCAAGTCAAACCATGATCTGCTTGGAGGAAAAAAAGATCCTGCAGGTCTCTTGAGATCTATTGAAGAAAATGGAAATGTGCAACTATATTCTAGCAAGGATATTCCTGATGAGGTTCATTTCCCCATGTAAAATTAACGTAATTATAATAAAAAGGAGTGGCTTTCTGCAGCTCCATAAATCACAGCTTTTCAAGTTAATTCTGATTCAGCAGGGAGATTGTTTCCTTAATCAAGATGATCACCATTTCATTCAGTGCATGGGAGCTGCAGTGCTGAGTGTCCCCAGTTCTTCATGCATATAAAATATGTATGTGTAATGTTTTGTACCTTTTCACAGAATATTTATAGAGTGAGACTGTCAGCTCAGCCATAGACAGATATCTTCTAAGGCTATGAAATGGTGGAACCAAAAAGCAGGCACCTAAGCCTCCCAATCCAACCTACAATTGAAAAAAATTAGACACATAATTAACCTAAATAAGTCTGGAAAGCACATCTTGCAGCAAGAGGGAAAAGATACCTTTTCCCCAATTTATTCAAAGCTTAAAAGGTGCTCTATTCACAGGTGCCTTGTTCACAGTCTGTGCAAGAAATATATTTTGGATTCTAGGTGGTTCCTTCCCCCACAAAAAGACATAATGAGAATCAGATCCAGCTGCAAGCTGATGATAAATAATTTCACACTAAAAATAAGATAAGGCATAGAATGGTGACAGGAAAGGTGAGTCATGGAACAACATGTGTAGGGTTGTGTGGGTTGTATATTACCACAAATCTTTAAATCCTGGCCAGATATTATTCTGAAAGGACTGCTACAGCTGTAACAGAATTTCCCACTCCATGAAAAAATTACTATGTGGAATTTGGAGGTCTATGCTATACAAGAGGTGAGGTAGAGGTGACTGCCTACATACCCTTGAAAAATCAAGAAATTCTTTCTCTCTGACCCTCTCCCTGAGCACTGTGAAAAGGGGAAGTCGATAAAACCTCCGCTGAAACTATAACAGAAAACGATCAAACAAGAGCCAAAGCAAACAGCAGCTGGCTCAACACATATGAATGTCAGGTAATGGTCATAAACAACAGGCTGGAACTGTGGATGCTAATAAAGTAAGAGCAAAGGTTAAATCTTGCTTTTTAACAACGTGGTTTCATTCAAAACAACAAATAAAATGAAATCGTAGGTCACAAAAAAAAAAAAAATTGATTCTATGAGTAATGCAGACAACTGCTGCCCATTCCAGCAGTCCCTCAGTTCCCAGCAAGTGCAGGAGTGGTGCCTCCAAACAAATGGACAATGAAAAGGCACCTGGGAGACTGAAATTGCTGATCCTGCTGATCAAACTCCCTGTTTCACAGAACTCCTCAGTCTGTTGATTTGCACTCACCTGCAATCTCTTCTCTGAGAAACACATTGTAAAGTGTTTGAGGCAAAACCATCTTTCTATTCCTTTTTGGTTTTTATGTGGTGGGTCACATGAAGGGGTTCTGGTCTTGGTTTTGACACTTTGGATCTACAGAAGCAGTTGTAACAGTAATAGACAGTATTTCATCCTTAATCACTGTCGTGTGCAGAGCCCCTGGAAATAAACAGGACTCACACTGGTAACCAAGCACTGATGTTTAGGGAAGAGATTCGGCATTTACAGAGATATTGAGGATATTAATTCATAGCAGGTCAAAACACAGAGAAGGTTGCTCTTGGTGAGGTCATTGCTGGAGCTGGTTTCTTTCCCATCTGCTGGTGTGAGATTTCAGATGCAGCTGTACAGACACACCAGGGGCAGGATGCTGAGCCACATGGATGTGGATACTGATCCAGACTCTCAGCTCCTATGAGAAGCATTAGCCCTCAGATATCAGTGAGTAATAATCAGATTTCACGCTTATCGTAAGAAAAATCCCGTAATTGTCCTAATAGATGCATAAACAATTTATCCTATTATCTATTTCTTTGTTTGTCAGTGCAATAATCTGAACACAGATGGCCAGGAAATAGTTTTTTTCATCATGTGACCTTTTGGGTCTTTTGTCATCTAGCTTTCTGCGGCATGGAGCAAGTCCATTTGTGAAAAGGTAGAGGGAAAACAAAAAATAGAGTTTACAAGCAGTTTGTATTAAACGTGTTTACTTGGGCTGGGGGAGTGCACCTCTGAGTCCAAACCATCTTGAAACTGGCTATTTCCAATGCAGAGAAATCTCTGGCTGACCTAAAGATTATTTAACTGATTAAAGAAAGTGTAAAAGACCTCACAGGAGAAACTAAGAATCATGCCATGTAGCCAAGAGCTGCAGTGCCTGGGGTATGCAGGAGGTAGGCTGAGGTCTGGGTCAGGATCCAAGCCTGAATCCTCCATCTACCATTTTTGTCCTATCTCTGCCTCACAATGGCAGAGACAATTGAAACTCAGAGACAAAGACAGATGGAGGTAAAAAAGCTCTTTTTTAGCTCCCCACGCTCTAATGAGGACTGTGATTCCCAAGTTGTGATGGGGAAATTGTGGAAGAGTCCTACAACGTCTGCACAGTAACCATTCAGCACTGAAAATTATCTGAAACTGGCAATGGCTATCTGAGTGGCCAGTCAAAAGGCAAAATTCAAGACACAATTTCAAATTCAAAAAATAAATTAATACAAATGTACTAATCATGTAGTTTGGGGATATTGCATCAATATTAATCAAACTTCATTGTATTTTGAGACAGTAAATAATGTTTTCTTTATCTCAAAAATTGAAAACCTGCCAGGCTCGCAATGATGAGAGAGAAGGAAAGAGGTGCTAAAACACACCAGAATATGACAGTGCTTAGACTGTCATTTAAACTGGTGTTATATGTTTGAGTGGAACTAAACTGTGTTATAAACCATGGTATGAAACCGCGAAAACCTGGATAGGAGCCCAGCCTGGGATATGTCACACCATGAGAACAGTGGTGTACAGATGATGCTCCAGAGCTTTATGTATTTTAAAAGGACAGCTCAGACTTTTCCTTGTCAGAGTAAGGAAAACAAAAATATATATATTTTTTTAAAAAGATTTTTGGTTATGGTTTTCTTGATGAAAATAGATCTTAAAATCTTTTTTTTTTTTTGGTGATCATATCCAAATGTTGTTACCAATATTGGTTTAGTCAACAACTTTTTTTTAGAGAAAAGCCTCAGTTTTGGAAAAGGGGTGAATTGAACATTGAGTAGTTTTAATTTTTGATCAGGACAAGGCACAAGTACTTCATGTAAGGTTAAGCAGCAACACAGAGGCAAAGTGAGGAGACAGAACTCCTGTCAGCCTGCTCTGTGTGCAGCCCCACCACAATACCACACTTCTTCCCATTTCCTATTTACAGAAGCAGAACCAAAAAAATTTGCACAGAGCTGTTCAAATCAAAAGGTAATGATTACCTGAAATGAGCAAATAGAAAAAAGAGACATTTCTAAGGAAATCTGTCTATCTCTCATATATGCTGCTGGGCTGTTGGTGAAAAGGGTTTTTTTAGTTTTTTGGTTTTTTTTTTCTTTCTGACAAATTTGACTCATCTTTTTCTTATTGGCAGAGCACAAAAGAGGTAATTTTTGTTAATTTGTTGAGAAGTTAGTTCTCTTTGCAATTTTTTGTGACTAACCAATGTAATGAAGTTGCCCAGAAATAATTTCTGGGAAAATACATCACGCTTTTGCCACTCCTCCATTGCGATATTCACCTCTCCCTCAGCTCTTCATGCACATAATGGAGCTATTACATGCCGAGAGGTTAAAAAATAGCTGCATAGAAAAAAAGACCTTGACTGGCAAGATTCTATGAAGGTCACAGAGTGACAGTGACTTCACACAATTTCAGGCGGCACTCAGGGAAAATATCTTATCCTACTGAATTTTGACAGGGTCCACATCCAAATCCCTTCTTCTGAATGCTATGAAAACTCAGAGAAGGCTGGATGTAGATATAATCTCTAAAAGCGACCTTTTCTGCCTCTCTGCCTTGGCTTCAGACATAAGCAGCGCCACATTTAGAAAATATTCAGAGATGAGTCCGGAGCACATTGGAAATCTGCACCTGAAACCTACTTTTTAATGCTGGAGTCTGACTTGCTGCTACCAATGAAGAGAGTGAAGGCAATTCCACCAGCCTGAAAGAGCAAGGTGTAAAAGGCTAGAGCCTCTCTACAATCAATTAGAAGAGCTTCTGTGGTCAAACCACCATTAAAAAGGGAAAGACAGAGGAAGAAGGCAAGACTCTGTGTGCAGCATCCTGCATCACACCTGAGAGATGGACTGGCCTGACTCTCAGCTGCTGCTGCAGGCAGCAAACAGCTCTGAGATTAAAGGCACAGCACCGAAAAGGAAAAAAAAAAGGGGGTGGAAAGAGAAACAACAACCCAAAAAACCCACAAAACAAAACAAACCAAAAAACCCCACACACAAAACCCCCAAAACCCATTCAACACATTAAATCTTTGAGTTCAGCACTGCATATATATATCAACTGTATTTATTTGTTCTTTTCCTGAATTTATAACTGCAATATTCACTGTCAATGGCAGTGTACTTGGGCTTTTTTCCATATTTTTTTCTATTTGCTCCTCGCAACTGTCTATGGTGACTAATACACACTACAGGGATATGTGAATTATTGAAAGCTGTCTTTTCAAGAGGGCTGAGACGCTATAAAATACCTGAAAGGGTTGATGTTACAACTGACATTGTTTCAACCGTGCATTGAGTTTGAGTAGTTATCAAGATTTTTTCATACATGTAACCAGAACTAATTCTTTTCCCAAAATGGGAAATTGATAGGCTTTCTAATCATACAGCTGTTTGCCATAGCTGGCAATATTTCTGATATTATATATGTCAAATATTTCTATTTGCCATTGCTGGTAATATTTCTCAGCAGGGAATTGGCAAAAAGGCTACAAGGGATTTGCAACACTTGTGCGAGGACCTCAGATTCAAGATCTTTAACTTCTACGACTCCCTGGATTTCAGCCAGTCTGAAAAAGGCCCTAAATACTCAAATATTGATTAAAAAAAATTGTATAGCTTGGGATACCAGCATATATGTTACTGATCAAAATTCATAGAACCATTCATGATTGAAATTAAGAATATATTTATGTATTTACACACTGGGAATCCTGAGGGCTGATAATTTTAATTCTTCCTGCTCATATGGATGCTCACATTGTCTTAAAGGGAAGAACATGTAAGAAGCAGATCTCAAGACTATAATCTTAACATCGATGATTTTAGATTTTCTTTCCAAAGTAACTGATTGATGACAGAGTATTTTAATTGGCATATTGTTCATTTGAGGGGGAAAATAAAGGGATTTTGTAATTTCTTGTTCTTCTTGTCAGTCCTGCTGAGAGAGTTTACTTTTTTCCCCCTGAACACAGATTTTTTTGATCACCAATGACACGCCTCATCAGCTGTGGAGATGAAAAAGAATTTCCTATACAGATAATTCAGAATCACCTGTTAGAGGCAAGCCAAGTATCCTTTCACTGTTCTTTATAGTGATGGCTAAAGCTCCATTTTTTTAGGATATAAAGCCTCATTTGCTGCCCATTATCAGTGCTTTGCATTTGCTTTGCCTTGTTATCAATGTTTGGAAAAGTCCTGTTTGACTTAAGTGAGAGAAGGAGATGTAAATATAGATTCTTCAGCTGAAATGTCCCTTCCAAAATCCTGTCACCCAGTGACCTCTGTCATCATCAGCATCATTTTTTTTGCTGCCTCCTGCTCCTTCTAGATACTAAGCTGCACTGAAAGTTGCCCTGCCAGCAACCAGATACCATAGCTAAAGATTTGTGCTGATTTGAGAAAAAATTCATTTTGAAAAAGATTGAACAGATGAAAAAATAAATTATATGAGGAGGCAGGATGCAGTTTGCAGTATAGCACTCAACTGCTACAATGCAGGAAAGTGGCCATATGTTTGTGAGTGTAATATTTTGTCCTTTATTTTAATTCTGCTTGGCTCAAGATGGTTAGAAAGCTTTTACAAATGACTTGAAGGAATAAGGCTAATACTTGAAATGCAAATCTTGCTCACTTCACTAGTAAGAATGATCCTACTGGTTAACTTCATCAGTTTAGACTGAAAATCTGTTGAAGAACATTGGACAGAAGTCAGCCAGGTGGGATAAATTCTGATTTACAGCAGTATAAATCAGGAGGAAATGACCTACCTGGCATGAATAAAAAAAATCATATAACCACAATATCTTCCATATGCTTTCAAATCCTTAAGAGGATGACTCCTTTCCTCTCGTGAAAGTGAGAAAATGGCATGTTTTAGTCCTATACAGAGAAACTTGCACTGTCAAAATTATCATAATGGAAATTCATAGCAACACAAACCTCTTTTGAGCTTGAAGCAAAGTTTTCTGCTTGGACACGATCTGATCCCCACTGCAGGCAGCACGCTGACATTTACTAAGGGATTAGCACATCCTTCAGCATCACACCCCATACACTGCAGCAGCACAACCTCTGGCCCCACACACACAGCTGTTATTTGATATGGATGTGACCCGCACGAACGCTGCAGCTGTGCTGGCCCTCGGTGAGCTGACACGTTTGTTAACGGCTGTCAGAGGAGAAAGCTGCCCTGTAACTCAGACTTGGGGGGAGAGGGAATCTCAGCTACAACCCTGATAATCATGCTACAACCCTGATAATAACTCTAGAATTTCTTAGTTCAATCCCTTTTTGAGCTGGTTGTGAACTGAATCCTGCAGTTCATAGCTGGGGCTCTCTTTGTCATGCTCCCTTGTATCCAAGACCCTCGGAAGACATCTTAGCTTCTGCCCAACACTTGCTCCTGAGCTGACCCCAGTGAGAAGTGGGTGGTGACTGTGTGGCTTTCATCGTAACCACGAGTTCCCAAATTGCTAAAACCAACAACCCAAACCCTACAGGGCCAAAGTGCTCCACAGGGAAGCACAGCCACGTATTTGTCTGCAGGTACAGACCAGGCTGGGAACTGGAAGATAAGCTGTGATTAGAATCACAGAATATCCTGAGTTGGAAGGGACATACAAGGATCATCGAGTCCAACTCCTGGTCCTGCACAGAACCATCCCCAAGAGTCACACCATGTGCCTGAGAGGATCATCCAAATGCTTCTTGAGCTCTGTCAGGCTTGGTTCTGTGACCACTGCCCTAGGGACCCTGTTTCAGTGCCCAATCATCCTCTGTGTGAAGAACCTCTCCTAATAACCCACCTAAACCTCCCCTGACACAGCTTCAGACCATTCCCTCCTGTCCTGTCACTAGGATTAGGACAGTCCTCAGGCAGGATGTCAACCAGCTGATTGAAACAGAAGGAGGGGATGAGATTGGTCTTTGGTGAACAGATACCAAAGTTGTTTCCATCTCACAGGGCTAGAGTAGCCCAGGGGTTGCCATCAGCAACCAAGCTGGATAAATCAGCGCTCTGGGAACACAGAATTTCTCTTGAAGCCTGAAATCATTCGCATGTCCCTTTACCTGTGCTGGAACACAACCAAAGGGCAGGACCGAGATGTATTAAAGAGCTGAAAGTCTTTTTACTCCTGAAAGTCTAATTCACAGTCCAATTTCTCATTTGATAAATCCATAGCTGTCAGCTACAGACACTTCAGGGCAGATTAGTTGTGTAAGAGCACAATGTGCTGTACTCACAACTCTGATCTTGGAAGATATAAACACAAAGAATTGATTTCTCGCTCCTTTGTTTGAGATGTGGCTTCCTGCAAATGCTCATTGTAAACCCATTTTCCATGAGATCCATGTTCTCATCCTTTCCCTCTACTACGTAAAAGTATCCAAAACACAGCAAAGAGAAAACTGGTCATATGGTAAAGGTGGGATGTACAATGCATGGTGATGGCACACAGGCAGCTTTATTGGAGTACAACCTAAAATCTGAGGTTTGTGGTAACACAGAAAGGACAGACAGACAAATAGCCTGCATCTGGATGGGACAGTCTTTCTACTCATTCACTCCCTACAAAAACACATCTTTAGTTGGTCTAAATCTGCGCAGTCCAACTGACTCCTGCAGTGTAGTGGCTTTATAGCAGGTAATTATTCATCCCTACCATGGAGGAGCAAGTTCATCTGTAGCCTGAAGAACTGGATTTATCCTTCTGACCTCTGCAGAAACTGTTAAAGCAAAGGGCTTAATGAAGAAAGGGAAAATTCAGGCGCAAAGCACTGAATTAAGTGTGTGGAAAAGACCTGCGGCTTCATGTAGTCCTCCCACCAAGACAGGGATAGGTACCAAGAGCAATTAGTTCACATTCATTTCACAATTCATTCTGAGGCAGAGAGCAAATAGCAGAGTGCAGACTAAGTGGCTGAACAGCTCAAAACCACCAGCAAAGGGTTTAGATCTGGTGGGTCTTGGACAACCCTTTAGATGCCCTGGACCACACACCTTCAGCCTGGGATTCTGGAGACTGTGCTACAGACACAAGAGAGGGGCTCCTGAAAAGGCAGATGTGGAAGTCCAGTCTTCGCTTTCTCATTGAGATCAGGGCTCCCACTGGTGACTAAAGCTACCGAAGGCGGTTTCACTGGTGGAAAAAATTCAGGAATCATCCCCCCAGCGAGCAGCTTTAAATTAACCTGATTATTTCATCCCAGCTCTTTGACAAATGAGTCTGATTTATTTAGCTCATTTGAAACAAGTTCATTTTAATGAAGTTATTTATATAACTCCATGATGCCATTAGCCAGATTACATGCTGTCCGAAGGGCATAATGCATGATCTCATTTCCAACTTAAACCTCTTCCATTTCTTTCATCCTCTAACTTAAGTAGCAGGAGATCAGAACATATATTCTTCCGTTTCTCTCTAGATGGCAAAAAGTCGTTTGACAGCTGCCAGGTATTATCAGCTCATTTAGACACTCTTTCTCTAGCCTAGGAAATCAGATTAGAAGGTGAAACATATTTCTGCTAAATCACATGGAAATACAACCCTGTTTGAGGTCCAGAAACATACCGCTGTCACTTTTAGAAATGGACAGTGTTATCCTGGCCACTGCCCTGTAAATCGCCAAATTTAATTTACTGCTTTAATTGCTTCTGGAGATTCTTCTCACCAGATTTTGCACATCTGTAATAGCAAAAAACAAATCAGTTGTGGCTTGGGTTTCAAGTCCTACCCTGTAATAGATTTTCCAAGAGAACAACTTCTCCCACTCAAATTCAACCTCCCCACATCAGTGCATTGGTATGTGGACACAGAATTCCCCTCCATAGAGCACCTGGCATGTCTGAGCCTTGCTCTGAACAGATGAGAGAGCACAAGACAAGGGACACGGGCACTTTAAATCATCACTGAAACTGGGTCTTTGCACTGGGTATAATCTTGCACAAAGACCCATCAATTCTCTGTGACTTCAGGTGGAATTGCAATCAGCAAGATAAAGGTTTCTGAAGAACTTGGCCATGCAGGACTGGACTGACGTTGTTATTTATGAAGTGTTGAGTTTGTAGCCTACTACCTGAGTTCCAGACATGCTTAAGTATCAGAGACATCTCCCTGGTCCTTCTGAGAAAAATGCAAACACTTTTCAAGATGCTGGAGGATAACTTTGTCTCCCTAAGTTGGCCTCTGTCTCTTCCTGAGCGTGAGGCATCCACAGGAAATGTTAGGCACCTACATGTTAGGACCCATCCACCTGGACATCACCTCAGAACAGCTCCCTGATGGACTGTTTCCTTATTAAAAGGGAAGAACTAGTGCTCACTTCTTTTTGCATGATAGCTTCTGGCACAATTCCTTCCCTGGGATTTGGCAGGCCTCTGTCCAGGCTCCTCCTCAGTGTGGAGCATGGGTCCATGGGCATATTCTCCTCAGTGGTGAAGCCACATATAGAGATATCTAAGGTAGTCTCCCTGCAAACACTTCTGCTCACATTCTGCAGTTCTCTTTTCTGGCTTTCTAAGAGCTTTATGGGTTTGTGCTGGAAACTGGGTCACTGAAAAGATCCAGGACAAAGCAGAAAAACAGCAAAAATTACCTATTTTTCTTAACCCAGATCACTTCAGTCATGTAGCATTCTGGCAGGATGGTAAAGGTGGGGGATCTGCTCCCTCCCTTCTTACACTGAGCCTGACACTAATCCAGGGTAGGAGGCCTGATGCTCAGTTGAGCAGGACAAAAGAGGGGTCTCACATCCAGCTCCCTGGAGTATGAAGGACTTTTACATTGCATCCTCATAGGAGGAATCTGATGCTAGTGACAGAAATCACTGTCTGGCATTAAGTGTTCTGCCTGCAGGAATAGGGTCTTTTTCTTGGTGCTTCTGGTCTTCAACTCCAGCACTTTCAGACACTCTCCAAGAAGGTGGGTGCAGGGCTCCAGGGACCTCTCAAGCAAAGCAAGAAGAGTTTAAGCACCTCTTGGACAGCAATTCTAGAAAGCAGATGAGATCTATCACTGACTTTTTAATGGCTTTTTAGACTTTTAAATTTAGAGATTAAATAGGCTGATCCCACCCTTCACTAATTCCCCCAAATATTCTTTTTTTTTCCATATAAAAGGTTTTGAGTTGGTTGTTGGGTTTTTTGTTTCACAAAAAGAAACTACTGAGAGAAACCTTCAGTCATACTGTACATTGCAAGAAAAACAATCAACAATGGATCACATTATCAAACATGAGAGATAAAAAGAAATATTTAAAACTAGTGCAGAAGTGACAATCAGAGGTTGTTTAGGTTGTGTCTCTGGTGTATTTATTAACAGAAACTTCATACTGCTATGAAAGGGAGACTTCAAGACCGGCATGGGCCCAAAAGGCACGTTTCATAAACACAAGAAAACCTTACATTGTGAGGAATAATGCCACGAATAGCTTTTCTTCCGATGGAAAGATTTGAGTTTGGAGTTGCATTCTGCCTACCAGCTCTGTGATAATCCAAAGACAAAAATAAAACAGGCCGACCTGCTTAGGCAGTCAAAGCTGAAAGTAGAACAACAAAGAGGAGAAGAATTTCATGTCCTAGTAAAACAAATTTAGGAACAAACTGGAATGAAAATATAAAGTAGATGCTGCTTGCTCACATCCTCTCGGAGTTGAAAAAGCCCATTCACAGCTCCTGGATATATCACAGCACCATCTGCCAGCAGAGAGTAGAATTACATGATAAATGGCACACTTTGCCTGAAGAAACACTTTGTCCCCTTTAAATGCATAGGAGGTTTGTCACTGCTTTCATGGCAGCCAGCATTTGGCAAACACTGCCAAAAAGCTGAACCTACATAAAAGCTGAATCAACCTGCAGCTCCAAAAACAGGACACGTTCTTTCACTGTCCTCCCAAAGCTCCTCACAGAGTTCAAGACCATGACTATAAAGCTCTAATTTTACGGATCTTATAGATTACATAGGCCAAGGAAGCGGCTCTTGGCCCTCATGTTGTCCCTCCCTCTCCTACACAGCTGCTGCCACCCTGCCCACCCATGGCCCCTGCACACAATCGGTGCGTGATGTGATGCAGAAAGCACCTGTCCACTTTTGCCTGTCCCTCCTGCAGAAAGAACTAAATTTTGCTACCCTCTCCTCATGCCTCCCTCTGTGTAGTAGGATACTCTGCCTGGAATGGAGAAAGCGACTCGACCAATGCCCTATTTGAAAAGCTATCGGTGGTAAATGAAGAAGGGACCATCAAGCAGCTTTTTGTGTTGAATAGTGCTAAAACCAGCCTAACTTATCAATCTCAAAGTTAAACATCCTGGTAGTGAGATAAAGATATGGTAGACCTGGTAAAATACTTTAAAATCCTAGTCCCGAATTTGATGGTGGAGTCTTCTAATATACCCCTTCTTGGGATGTACGTATGGGAGTCCTCCCTCAAGCGGAGATGCCCTTCAAGGTGACTCCTTGTGGCTGAGCGGAAGAGATTTGCCCATGTTCACTGGTATGGGTGAGTAACATCAATCTCTATTAATAATTGGGTTTGCTAGCCTGAATACAATTGCTTTAATACAATTGCTTCAAAGTAATTGCTTCAATATTGCTTCATAGTGCACTATATTATAATAGTTGTTACAGCTCCTATAATGTGTAGTAAATAATTCCGATTAAGATCTTTTTGTCCAATCATTATCATAATAAATCACATATATTTATATAAATGTATCCGGTTTGCCATCGTTAATCCTGCAGGACAAAGTTTTATAAAGGTTCAGTTACACCTATATAATCCTTTACACACTGACTGTTGACAGTCTAAGATTGGATCCAGCCACACCTAGGCTCCTCTCTGGGAAGGAGTTTAGAAAGCAAGGGGATCCTTTCTGCACCTTGTGACTCAACAAGACGGCTTCCGTAATAAACTTTGTCTGAAGCTCCCACTCTGATCATGACCCTCTGCCATCAGCACTTCTGATTTCAGTAGCAGACAGTAAATCACTTCCCAGCTGGGCTCCATCTGCTCTGTCCATATCTCTTCCTTCTCTTCTGCCAGTGATCCTGTGAAGCCTTGTTCCTTCTCCTGTTCTGCTGTCCATACACCATCCTAAAGAAACCAGTTCCTCCTTCCTGTTCTCCCGGATACCCCTTCCAGCCACCAAATTCTTTATGGATACTATGAATTGCACAGCTGCCTTCCTGCTAAACTCAATAGCAGGAAGAATGCCTCATCCCAGTGTCACTGACAGCTCAGACTCATGTACACCTTGATGGCAACTCGCTCTCTGCTCACTGTCTCTGGGACTCTGGCCCTTTTCTTCTTCATGTTGAGCCATATCAGCACAATCATTCCTAGTCTTGGGTTGGGTTCAGTTGGGATGGCTACTGCCACGGTCCCAAATTGTGGGAAAAGCTGGGCTGACCTAGGTGGCAACCCAGGTGGTAGGTGTGCTTGTCATGCAGCCCAGGCTGACTGTAATTGGAATTTAGGTGTCTCAGGAGAGGTTTCAGAAAAAAAAGACAGGAAAATGCCCTCATTCCCAGCTCTTCAAACGTGTGTTGAGGCTCCTGAATACAATGCCATTCCCTAATATTTTCCAGGACTCTGACCGAGGGTAAGTGACACAGCAGGCAGTCAAAATGTATCAACAGAGACTTTCAAGGTGGGTCAGCCCCTTACAGCCTCACGCAGGTGCAAGTGAGGAAATTATGAGATTGTCACCACAGGCAGGGTCCCAAAATGAGTCACTGCTCTCTATAGGATTATTCCTAGCCCAGTCCACAAGGTAATAATTCTTCTCAGAGGAGATTGATTCTTCAGCAAAGAACCCACATAAGCTCCCACCAATGCTCTGTCACTCCTTCTCTGGCATCTCTCTCTTTCATGGCAGCACTACAGAGCCTGAGCAATCCTCCATAGCCAGCCCCTACCAAACTGTGAGCATACAAATGAGCAAGTGTTATATAAATACTAGATTGTTTATATATAGAAATGGGTTTTTTCTGTCAATGAGTAATGAATATATTTGCTATACCCATATGTAATTAGATACATACATATCTATACAGATAGAAATCTATGTAAATATGAAAAATCTCATAAACAAACAGGAATCAGCCTGTCTGCAGGACCATGCAGTGAGGAAAGGAGGTGTCTTTCCCTCCAGGTTTGTTTCCTCCAGATTGTGTCAACTACTGCTTCCACTCAGAAATTCCCTGCCCTAGAGAGTAACATCTCCATGTCCGCAAAAGAAAGACACAGTTTCTTGGGAAAGGATGGAAAAAAACACGTACAAAAGCTTACGTGATAATCCACAAGAGATAGTCCAGCTCTTCTCCGTGGACTTGATTTTTGCTTGGAGCAAAATTTTTATGACTGACATTTAAGATGCATTTTTGGAATGTGAATCCTGAACTGACGCTAAGCACTCAAATATCTGGCAATGCAACTGGGAATGGATGGAGTTAAAGCAGTGGACATTTGGTGGGTCAAATCAGTGGTTCAGCTCCACCAACCCAAAGGGGCAGAGGGAATATCTCATGCTAAGTGGGCACAACTGACAAACACATGCAGCCAAACGAGGAGAACTTCTGGAGCTCTGGATTGCAATGACCTAAGGAAAAAGGCACCATTTGTGGCAGCATCTTTCCATGAAATCACAGTCAAGAATAGTAAACCAGTCCAGGGTCTGAACTGGGACCAGTATACCAGGCTGCACTAAGCATTATATACCAAGGCAGAGGAGAAGGACCATTCCCCTGTAAGCACCAAAGCTCCTTCAGTGCAGAGACCTCCCTGTTGAGATCCAGTCCACTGAAATTAGTACTTCCTTTTTCATTTAATCATTTCATGAGCTCACAGAAGACAAAATCTTAAGATCCCCATCCTTTCTGCAGCATAGACCAATTGTATTTGCTCTGGCCAGTTCTGAAACTGCTGTAAATGCTGCTACATGCCGAAACAGCAGCTGGTCAGGGCAGCATTTGGAGCCCCTGCTCGGAAGGATTTAAAAAAGTAAGGCAGCTGCAAAAGTAGGAGATACAGTTAAAGAGGCTAAAAGAGAGAGACAGCTGAGGACACATGTGGCTGCAGATGTGCTTTTGGAAGGATATTCTCCATGCCAAAGGAGTGCACTACTTATACATCATGTTATCATGAGGAGCTGAGGAGATCCCCGTATCAGTTCATCTCTGCAATAGCCTCACCAGCCCTTCCTGCCCTTGGGCCCTCAGTTGCACATCATCCGGGATGTCAGTGTCCCTAACTTGGAGATAGAAGGCCGTAAGCAACATGTTCATACACCAGCCCATGGGTTAGATAATATAATCAAGAGTTACTGCTTTCTCTTCCAGCTACAACAAAGTCTGCCCCAGGGCCTCCTATATTGATCACTACTACTCCTCTCCATTACCTACTTCATATTTACACCATACACACTTCTATGGGTCAGTTCAAAAGCAAGCTGATAAGGCCAGACACACTTCATGTCATTTTGTACATCATCCACCCGGAACACCTCCCAGTATTTAGTACACATAATTTTTTCTAATTTCTACTTTTTGCATTTCTTCTCTCGAATCTTGCAGAATAAAACTTTATTTCTTCTATTACAAAAAAGGCTCTGTACCAAGCTTTCTGTCACCACCCGCCTAATCAAACTTTGGATTATAAAGTTCACACTTTGGCTTCAGGATTTACAGTGAGTCACCAGCATGTTGATCCTTCTTCTCACCTTTTCATCTTACCAAGCAGTATCACTTCTCCCCTAATGCCTGATGAGAAGTGAATGTACTGTACCTACAAAGCAATGCTAATTGGGCTTTAACTCCATTGCAGCAGAGGGAGTGATGTTCCATCTCCGGGATGCAACTGGTGGATCTGGAGCACATGGCAGTAGGGACATCTGGTGGCTACCAGGAACACGAGGCCTCTGGAATAAAACTTAGTATGAGCTGATAAAAAGCTAACTTAATTTAAATAAAGAGATTGTTAGGTCCATAGCAAACTCTGTGTTTGAGTCTTTCATCAGCTTAAATAGGTATAGGTGCATGTAATTTTTCCATTAACATGAGATAACTCAGGATGCAGGAACCTCATTTGCTCTACAAAACAGGAATGTTACAGAGCGAGATTTCATCCTGCTCCTGAAACACCAGAGAATTCCAGTCATCATTTTATCTACATCTACCTTGAACTTGATATCAAGTAAATAAAAAAACTTGAGATTCCTGAGGTTTGACATACAGAAATACCAAGCACACAGAGACCACAGCTCATTTAAGTGTGCATTGAATAAAACAGATGTTAGAAATCTTGCTTTCCACTCCTTATCCCAGCTACCTTCCTGTCCCAGCTACACATTTTATCTCCATTCTTTCATCATCTTAGTTGTACGTGCTGTGTCTCCTTAAACTGCCCCGCCTTCCCAAGACAATTCTGAGTCCCACCTACAAGCCTTTGTTTCACAGGTGCAAATCCCCACCTTCTCTTCATGACTGTTATAATGTAGAGTAAGAGCAAAACTGAGCTATGTAATCATTAAGGCTGGAAGGGACCTCTAAGATCCTCGAGTCCAAGTGTTAACCCAGCATTGCCAAGTCCACCAGTAAACCATGTCGCTAAGTGCCAGATCTACATGTATTCTGAACACTTCCAGGGATGGTGATTCCACCACTTCCCTGGGCAGCCTGTTCCAATGCTTGACCACCTTTTCAGTGAAGAAATTTTTCCTAATATCCAATTTGTACCTGCCCTGGCACAACTTGAGACTGTGTCCTCTTGTCCTATCGCTTGGTACCAGGGAGAAGAGACCAATGCCCACATGGCTACAACCTCCTTTCAGGGGGGTGTAGAGAGTGACAAGGTCACTCTGAGCCTCCTTTTCTCCAGGACAGACACCCCCTGTGTTTATCCTCAAGATAAACAGCTCTTACAGCTGCTCTTCATCAGAGTTGTGTTCCATCCCCTTCACCAGCAATGTTGCCCTTCTCTGGACACGCTCCAGCCCCTCAATGTCTTTCTTGTAGTGAGGGGTCCAAAACTGAACCCAGAATTCGAGGTGTGGCCACAGCAGTTTCAAGTACAGGGGCATGGCCACTGCCCTGGTCCTGCTGGCCACCCTATTCCTGATACAAGCCAGGATGTCACTGGCCTTCTTGGCCACCTGGGCACACTGCTGACTCACATTCAGCCAGCTGTCATACAACACCCCGGATCCTTTTCTGCTTCACCTCCTTCCACAGAAACACAGAGCCATACTGAGAGGACCCTGTTTGCTCCAGTATCTCAGGGCTGCAGCATACTCAGGGCAACCAGAGGGACCTGAAACCTTATGGGCAAGATGCAGTTGCCTAATCATGGTCATCTAACCCCACCTGAGATGTCCTAGGCTAGATGGGGCATCGGTCCTGCCTCCAGCTGCTGCCTCAGAAGCACACAGGGCTCCCTGATCATGCTGCCCAGTTCGCTGCAGGCATCTTCGAGGCTTTTAGGGCTTTAAGGTATTAAAAGGCACCAGGTGTTTAGGACAACTGAATTCTGCTTGGCAAACAGATTCTGCCGGCCTCTCCCAAGATCTCAGGCTTCCTACCAACTGTGAGAAAGGTTTGCAGAAAAAAATCTGTTCTCAGGGGACGAGGGCATGTTTTAAAGCTCCCAGGGTTTGGGAAGAATGAGGCTGGGGGGAAGTGGCCAAAAAGGGACTATGTGTAGCAGTGTAGAAGAATCCTTGTAGAAGCGCTGCAAGGATTTTAGACAAAAAATTGTGGGCAGTGGATGCCAGGTGCCCTCTTGCCCTTATCTACCCTGTTTGTCTGTGAGGGGGTTCAGCGGGTGGACTCTCTCTTGCCAAGGATTGTGGCACCTGCAGGCACCCAGCCCACAGGGCAGCGAGCACCGCAAGCACGCTTGTTTATTCTCGGCTTTACGGCTCATTTGTGGTTATAGGCCTTGGTTTGTTGGGACGTCGTTGGGCACGAGGGATATGAAAAGCGATCCGTTGACCAGGCATCGGAACAGGCAGGTGGTGGAGACATCGCCCCCGAGGGTGCTTAATGAAAGACTGGGCACAGGATTTAGGGCCGTGGTGGTGTTCGGCCACAGCTTAATCGACACCGTGAAGAGCAAGGACGCGTGGGTGTCATAAGGGGTGTCTGCCCCCGGGGGCCCCCTCACCGAGGCGGCTCCGTGCGCTTTGTGGCGCGGCGGGCGCCCGGGGCCGCGCTCCGTGCGCTTTGTGGCGCCGGGCGGGCGGGCGGAAGCGCCGGGCGGGCGGGCGCGGGCCCTTCCGGCGGGCTCGCCGCG
>VZRE01009923.1:255626-292727 GCA_013396775.1 Cephalopterus ornatus
GACTCTGCCAAGATCAGGGGTTTCATCTGAGAGCGGTACCGGGATTTTTCCGCACTGGAGTTACGCTCTCTTGTTTTGCCAAAATAAAGAATTCCGGTCGGAAGAGCCTTTTTTTTCCTCCCTCTTCTTTTTTTTTTTTAAATTTATTTTTATTTTTACCTTTTTGAGGTCTCTCTGTTCTTGGTTGTGCCCTTGAGCGCGGCGAAGCGTATTACACTTGTACCAGCTACTTCTTTAGCCGAGAGATAGTGTTTGTGTGTGCTCATTCACAAAGAGTTGCCATTGTTCGGCCCCACCTGGCCATTGTTAGTTGAAGTAATCTAGAAAATGCTTTTTGTTTGCCAGCGCCGGTCTGGCCACAGATGTAACTTGGCCTCTTGACAGCATAGTTAAAATTCCTTCGCAAAACCAGGAGATGTGGTTTTTGGTTTTTGCAGTGAGGGGGACACATTCAGATACTCATTTCCATCATTGCACATGATTATAATAATCAACAACTTCGTGGTGTTTTCTGACTTATTGAAAAGATTTGACATCCATTAAAACTGTTTAAGTAGAATGCCTAAAAATACTAGTTTTTGTCTTAATCACTCCAAATTATAAAAGGTGGGTATATAAGAGACAAAGACCTCTTTACTGTGTTTTACATGTTCTAATAATTCGTTATTTGTGAGCATTAATTCTGTGCTTATCTGCCTATCAGAAAGCAAGAGAGAAGTCTCTGCTTATCAGTCTTACAGTTAGGATAATAACTGTTTATATTTTTCTTGTATGCAGAATTTCTACCCATTGTTTATAAAGGTGAAGAAGCTACTGTAATGCTTTGAATGAAACTGGGTTTACATGAAGGAAAAGGAATTTTAGTACATACCATACTTATCAAGATCTTTTACCCAATAGACATAACCTTGTCCCTGAGAGCCATTTCCTATTCCCAGAAAAGAAAACTTCTCTCATTTTGGTGATTTTGTTTTTTCCTTTTTAAAGAGCTGGGACATAGCTTTTATTTTGTTCTGGTTTTTTCCCCCCGTGTGACATTTAAAGCATGCTCTTTTAAAGGTGCTTTTTATGAAAATATCAATGGATAGGCCAGAACTGATGGAGTTCTGCCAAATTTGGATCAATGCAAATGAGAACACTTTGTCCCATTGTGTCTCCCATATATTCCATCTCTGTGATGGCCCACTTCTCTAAATACCACTGATGAGTCGAATGTAACTGTTCCTAAAGGACTGTAAGCTCACGCTGATACAGATTAATAAATCTTTGTATGCCTCAAACTCAGGCCCTTGGGTCCTTGTGATTCGTGTGTGTTCGGTTTGGTTCCTTCCCATACCCATTTTTGCAGCTGTTAGAGGCAGTTTCTGTGTGGTGGAATTTTAAATTAGAGTGTAACCCATTTGGGGTGACAAAAAGTTGGGGGTTTTTGTTGTTGAATAACAGCATAAGAGAACTAACACTAGTTGAAAAGTAGAAACTCCTGATGACATATTGGAAGTATTGACTTGGTATGGAATACAGTTAAAATTCAGGCTTCCTAAAATGCAAGGTTCTGTAATGACTTTGTTTTCTATGTGTTATTCTCGAACAAATGCCTTGAAATCCCAGTGCATTCCATGTGATTGTCCCAGTTAAATGCCACAATAGCTGGAAGCCTCCCTTAATAATCTTCAGGTTTTGCTTCTTACAGGACTTAATGAAGATACTTATTGCCCAGTGCAGACAACACAGCCTTTAAAGCAATTTCATATAGAAATTTTAAAAGATTTACAACAGTCCACTGAAGACTAGACTTAACATTCAATTAATAACTAGGGGCAGTGGCAGAATTCTGTCTTAAAGGGTAAAAATGCTATTTCTTTGAAGTGCTTAATTTTTACGGCCCACAGAATAAATGAGCCCATCTGCCTGATGAGGGTGATTTAGAATTACAGGAATTTTGTATTGAAATGTTCCCTTTTTTTTTGTAGTTTGGTATAAAATCAGCTTTATGAGGCTTTTTCCTGCTTAAATCTGCTGCAGGCTTCCCAAATAAATAAAAACTGCTCTGTTATGTGGCTTTAGTGGAAAACTTATATTGGAATTCTGTATTAAATGATTCTTGTAGGCAAAGTATTTTCCCATCTGTATGGTTGCATGTTGAAACCTGTTTGAAATTGTAATGCAGGTCTGAAAACGTTGGGTTTGGTAAATACACACAGAAATCCAATAAGGCAAAAAAATGCTTACTGAATTTACACCAATTTCTGAGGTGTTTTCTTAGAAATCTAAGATTATGCCATCCACACTGTTGGTGTAGGTGTGTCCAACAGTGTTCCCTTCCCCAAAAGCAAACCCTCCTTCAGAAGATAAAATATTAGTGATAGATTGGCATCTCTGTAAAGAGTGTGTCTGAATCAAGGATTAGAGAAAAGCCTTGGGTCATTCATTAAAAATTAAATATTGGAGTAAGCTTTCTGTTTGAAATAGAAAGTAGTGCATTTTCAAAAGCACACTTAGTGAAGTTATGAAAAGAAGGTGGTATTTTTGAGGTGATGAGACTACTTAGGTCATAATTCTCAGTAATTAAGAAACCTTTAGAGCATTGGCTCCAGCAGTAGCACTGGGCTTTGGCCACTGAGCTCACCATAAACTCCAAGTGGTCCCATTGTGTGTCATATTCAGCATTTGTGGTACACTTGATCATTGAAGTGCAAACCAGTGGGTTTTTGTGTGGTCTGGAGATTGCTTCCTGTTCAATCAGAAGAACTACCACAGTTATTCCTGGTTTGGGTCACTGATTCATGCACTCATGGATTGACACCCCTGTCCTGGGGTTTAATGTGTCTAAAGAGCAAGTTTGGTTGGTTTTTTCCTTCAGTTTTCTTGTATTTGTATAGTCCAATGAATAAAAAATAATGTCCAAAATATGCATTTGCCTTTGACTTAACTCCTCATGCTCTTTCCAATCAGTTTTCAGTTGTAGTTCAAGGCCATATCCATTAAAGTTGATGGGAATTTTTCCTTACAACTCAAGGATTTGGCTCTTCCTAAGTTTTTATCAGGGCTTGGTTTTGGTTATTGCCTTTACTCAGAACATTCTGAATACGCTAAACGTCAAGTATCTCACACGGAACATTATTTTTTTTTCTGGAGCAGCCTGTTTTCTTACGTGCTTTTCAAGCTTACTGTTGGGATAAACCATTCTTGGGACATTGGCAGAAAGTTACAAAACCCTGCTCGGTCCAGGAATTACATTGAGGAATTGTTTCTTGGGAAGTCCCAGTTCCTTGAACAGTGTGCAGTGCCCTGTGTTTGGTGCTCTGCAGTACCTGGGAGCTCAAGCTGACAGCTTGATCCGAGGAGCCGGTGCTTCTGTTGGATGTGCTGCCTCAGCTTTGGCTCTTCATTCTGTTACAGCTCTGTATGGAAGTGTCAGGGTGGCAGCTACTGATCGTGGTGTATCTTCCTCCTCACCTCTGGAAATGCCGTATTTGGATCTCTGGATGGTCCTCTTTTATGCTGTGTCCTTTTTCTCTCCCAATATGGCAACACAGCAAGGCAGAGAACGCGAAGGGACAGCCCTGACTGCCCTGTGCTTGTAATTTGGGATCCAAATCCTGGAAACATACTGATTGATTTTCAGCAAGTCCTGGGTAACTGCTGAAAGAACGACACAGCTTTGCTGTCTCTGTATTCAGTCTTTCAATAAAAAAGGTCTGCTGTATCTCCTGTTGTGACTGGTGCTATAGTTTCCACTGCTTTTAGAAGAGCTTTGGATGGAGTACATGATTGTTGTGATGTGTTTTATAAGAAGAAATCACATGTCTTTCAAGCCTTTAGAACAGTGAAAAGAAAAATAGGGGCTTTCAGGATGTCACCACTACCAGTTCATGTAAAATTAAAGAATCCTCTATGGTGTTTCTCATAGCTTGGGGAATTTTTACTATAGCAGTTCAAGTCGTAAAAGTTAGTCAGAAGGTGCATATGGACATGAAAAGGGGAATCTGTATATTTTGGCCCAATTTGTTCACTCCCCAAAGGCTAAAGGAACAACTCAAAACTAGTTTGATGAAGTTACACTCTGCTAATTTAGCTGTAATGCTTTGGATGTCTTCCTTCATGTTTTGGAGTTAAGGGTGCCTCATTGGGTTCCTAAAATCAGTACTTCAGCCGTGCAGCAAACAGCAGCTTCTAGAAGAGCATAGAGCACAGGCTGTAAAAGTCAGAAGGAGATGAATCCCAAGGAAGTTTTTCCCTTCTACAGTTGCACGTGGCAAGGAGCCATTGCTGATGGTAGATGTGAAAGTAAATTTGAGAACCTTCTGATATAAAATGTCAGTGTATCTGAAATTTTTGACATGTTCAGAGGGATAATACCGCTTCATTCGAGGAACCAGCCTAAAGATCTGCCAAATCTTCAACAAGCTCAAGAGGTGATAAGTAATTTTATCGGAAGACTGGCAGTAGTTTTATCCTTATAGGAAGACACTTCTCCTGGGAATCTTCAATACCAAAGAACATGTTTTCTGATTAAAAACTAAATCATTTCCCACTGAAGCAGTGTTTTTAACATTATACAGGGGATTTGAAATCCAGGTTATAAATTCCATTTACATATGGGTATATAAGTATCCCTGCCTGGTACATGGAAACTTTGTAACCTAATTGTGATTTTTTTTTTTTTAACACTATAGTCAATTATTTTTTAACAATGTAAGTAAAGTTGCTGATAACAATATTTTTTGCTTCAAAATAAAAGTTACAAGTACCTTTTGTCTATGTCTAAACACATAAAAAGGGCTGAACACTTAAAGGAGAAAGACATAATATTTTCTTTTTGCAAATCTCTGCCACAGTCCCCAAACCCAGGTGCTTTAAATGCAAAGCTTCTGGATATTTTAGATGTGATTTCATTTAGCTTCTGCAGCAGAAAATTAGTTACATTTCTTTGTATTTGGGGGGTTGGAACTTTTGTTCTGGTTTGCTCCGTTTTATTTCAGAATTAGTCATGGAGATAATTTACACAGAATTTCTTACAAACTTTGGATTTTTTTGTCGTACTATTATAGCGGAAATGAGATGATCAGCACTTCATATTGCCCTGATTATACAAGAAAAATATTTGTCAGACCTGATTAGCTTTGGGTTATATGATAGTAGAATTATTAAATGAGCAGTAAAACAAATGTAAGATAGAAAGCATCAGATCTGAAGAATTTAGAAATACTGAAAAAGTAATAGCTTAGGTTTGTGTTTGAAAAAAAAAGATTATTACTAGATTGCAGATGCTTCTGAATGGTGAGTTTAGGTGCTATTTTCAACTGGAAAAGTAACTTTAAAGCTCTCTGATGTTACCCTGCGCAATGTATAAGTATGCAGGAAAGTAAAGGTAGGTGAATGTCTTCAGCTGTGGATTTCTCATGTGAAGGAGCAGACTCTGGAAGTTTATGCTGTTTTTTTGGGATACAGGAAGCAGAGTTATGGTCCAAGCAGAGTCCAACTGCAGAAAAGTAATCTCTGTGTTGCTCTTTCAGGTTTGAGTATGAGCACAGTTGAAGAAGAGTCTGACACAGTGACAGTAGAAACCGTGAACTCTGTGACTTTGACTCAGGACACTGAAGGGAACCTTATACTTCATTGCCCACAAAATGGTATAGAATTGTATTGCGTAGTATTTTTTAATTCTTTTTTTGATTGATCTGACCATCATACTTCCCTGCCCCCAGATTCTACCAGCTACTGGGGTTACTATGCTACAATTGAGCCTTATGATGCTGCAATTTGTTCTGTTTTGGTTTAAAGAAGGATAAAGTGTGGAATTAGGTTTAAATCCCAAAATTGTCTGTAGGCGCCCAACAGGGATATAGCTGCTCTGATTTATTTCAGTGGAAACACATCCTTAGAGCCAAGCATGTACCCAAATTTGTGTAGTAAAGGACTGATTTTAGTGTGACAGACTGTAGATGGAATTTACAAAGAAGATCTCACAGAAAATGTGCGTTGAGGAAAGCATGTGATCTGCTGTTGCCCGTAACTTAGACCACATTCCTGGGTAGAAATAAAGCTCCGAACCACCCCATCACATTTGCTTCTACTTTTTGTTTTGGCCCACTTTGTTAGTACTTTGTCCAAAGCTGCACTTAGTTAACAGGAAGTAACCTGCATATGTTTTTGTTGTTAGAAGCTGATGAAGTAGACTCTGAAGACAGCACTGAACCTCCACACAAGAGGCTTTGCTTATCAGAGGATGATCAAAGCCTTGATGATTCCACTCCGTGCATTTCTGTTGTTGCAGTTCCAAGTAAGTTCTTTTAAGTTTGTGTACTCTTGTAGCAAAGATATCTGTTGGCAAAGTTTAAGAGTGGACTCTTCGAATCACATTGGATTATTTTGCATGGGCTTTTTCTTTTCAAATTTTATTAATACACTTGGGTATTGTCTTTATCTCTGATACCCTTGCATGATTTTGCAGTGTTTGGTGTCTGTACGGTACTGGCAAAATAAACCTGCCTTACAGAGATCTGCAGGCACAGGTGCATTGAATAAATTGAAGGATTAAGTGAATGAAGAACAAACTAGATGCTCTCCTCCTGCAAAGAGAGATTACCTTTTTTTGATGATCAAACAGTTTTGTTAGCATTTCAGTGTTATGTGATACTGAGGTGTATGGTCCTTTTAAAGGTAGGGTAAATACTGAATTAATCTTAAGTAAGTCGATTCAGTATTAGATAGGTGAACTTAATCTCCCAAGGGGAGGCAAAACCAGATCTAATTAAAATACCAATTTGCAATAGCTGGAGTGGCTCTTTGTTTGGTGGAACTTAATAGAAATTCCTTAGAAGTAAAGGCATTATCACGTTGAAGTTAAAGGAGAACTGGGAAAAAAGCATGCAACCAAAAGATTTGAATTTTATCCTTTAGTAATTGGAAAATACTGGAGGTGGGGCTGGGCTGAAAAGGAAGTATTAATACACTTCCAAATGTTTGCATCATGTCAAACACCTTTTGTATATATGTTTCACATAGTTGACTTAGTTGTAGTCAAACGTAGAACTGAAGGTTTCAAACCCCATATTTAAATTTTATGAAGGGGAGCAGTTGATAATCGTTTTAATTATTTATTCTGTCAACAAATAAATACCCAATGAGGCTCTTTCAGAATTTTCAGTTCAGAGGTAGCATTTATAAAACTGGTAGCATGCATAAAAAGTGTTTCTGGAGTAAAGCGTGCAGCTAACTTACCCATTTCTGAAGTTTCAGAAAATGATCAGAGCTTTGAGGTGACCATGACTGCTACCACTGAGGTAGCTGAAGATGAAATTAATGAAGGAACTGTTACTCAGATTCAGGTACAGTAAAACTTTGAAATTTTACCTCCTTGATACATGTTTTTATTTAAATTGAAATGAAAAGATAAATAAATATCCAAAAACCTTATTAAAATAACAAGACTATTTTAATATGAAACTAGTGTATTTAAGCACAGATCTTGTTTGTAAAATGCTGTTCTGTAAAAGTGTGATAAAATCATTTTATGTATGAGAGAGGTTATTTGTAGTGTAACTTACTGCCCAAAGAGTACAGCAAACAGTAATAGAGGTAACCGTCCACTGGTGATCACTTGCTCTGTGGTGATCTGCATAGAAGACAAGTTTATCTGTTATTTCTATCATTCGTTGATTATAAGTTAAGCTTTTTAACAGGCCTAAATAGGCTTTGTCTAACAATTACATGCAGTTCTCATTGTGGGTGTACCACGTTTCAGAGTTCTAGATTGGAGGTGCTGGACGTAGTCCTCTTTACACCAAAGCCAGTGAGACTCTTCTTATTTCCTGTACATTAAACAGGGAGAATAATGTTACCTAATTATTTCTCAGAACATATGTACGTTAAGATGCTGAATCTTACTCAGGTGTTTCAAGAAAGATGAATGTACTTTAAATGCCATATATAAAAAGGGTCACTTTTGAACAGTCGGAGAGGTGACTTGGTGTGCTGATTCCATTTTTCTTCAAGTTATGCCTCCATGTTAATTGCAAGGTGCTATAAGAAATTGAAGATCTTACTGCATAATTTCATATTGGTCTTTTTAAGATTCTTCAGAATGAACAGCTGGATGAAATCTCCCCAATGGGCAATGAAGAAGTGTCAGCTGTTAGTCAAGCCTGGTTCACAACCAAAGAGGATAAGGATTCTCTAACCAATAAAGGTAGGAGATATCAAATGCAGTTCTCCCATGCTGTGAAAATCTAAACTATTCCAAATGTCTCAGAACATTTTGCACGTTGAATAAAGTAATCACTGCTCCAGAGCTGAGCCATGCCTGCAGTGGTGACACTGACTGCAGTGCCATGGTAGAGGAGGGCTGTAGGTGCTCTGTGTTGGCCCAGGTGGGGCAGACAGTTGTGTTTGTCTGGTCAGGAGATGGGAAGCTGCAGCAGAGGTGAGTACACCAGGAAAAAACCCAGTCTGTCCTCCAGTGCATCTTCTCCAGTCAGGGCTTCTTAGTCTGGCTGCCATGATTCATATTAAACAGTTTCTGGGATGGAGGTGCTTCAGAAGAAGATGGCTCATGCAGACCAGGATCTACTGAAATAATTGCTGCTATTCCTAAAACTTCCACCCCGTTGGCATTCCTCCCTTTCAGAATGAAGTTGTGCAATCATGTAGCAGTTGGTGAACTTGAGAGCTTGTATTTTTTCTTTCTCCCGCAGGGCAAGTGCCTTTCTGAACCTGGACAAACAACTTAGTGTCAAATGAAGATGTGTTGTCTCTCTAGTTTCCTCAGTCTCTCTAATATTTTTCTTGCTCTGACTTTTCCTATTTCTAGAGGAAAAATAATATTTTTTCAGTCAGTTCAAAGCAATTCCCTTTTATCTTAGAAACCTTTAGGAAAAAAATGTGATGCCTTTCTCTCACAGGAGCAAATGATCTCTTACCCAGTGAGTTTTAGTCCAGTGAGCTGAGTGTACTGCTGAGTCAGTGAAAAAATGGCCTGAGTGTTGGATATGAAAAATTCAGAAAAAGAGAGCTGAGCAGCTGTGTCAGTGACCACTTGCTGATCCCATGTGTGCACCAACAGTTGCTTCTACCAGACAATAAGTAATTTCTTCCTGTTTTCTCTGTCCTTCTAATTCATTAGATTTAAAGGGCTTCAGAGCTTTTCAGTGTATTCAGAAACCTGTTGCATTTGTAGCTGTCTCCCAGACATATCAACTGACTATATATCATAGTGATAACAAGGGGCATTTACAGTTGGAAATGAATGAGGGCACTGAGATTCCAATTAAGAGATTCATAATTCGAGGAAGACATTTCTAGTAAAATATGCCAGGAAAAATATTTGAGAATCAGTACTAGCTGAACCTTTCTTGTGACCTCTGTGATTTGTCACAGAGATCAGCAGTGGAGGAATGCCGGTATGTGCCTTCTTTTACAGTAGATCTATGTTTGGCATGTGTTGCCCAAGCTCATCATTTTATAGCAGTCTCCACCTGATAATGCTTTATTTCCAGACCTGTGGGCAAGTTATGATAATCCTGACACTGAATATGCAAACAAGTGAAGTGCAAAATATATATCCTTTCCTAAAGTAGTTGGATATTAAAGGTTATTCCATATAAAGAGTAGCAGTGTCCCATTAAGTCAGGTCAGAGGCTTGGATAGAGGTGTGAACCACAGTGACAGGAATAGATTATTGTCCTGCCTCTGTATCTTTGGGAGAAGAGATTGAAGCCACTGGGCACACAGAAAGAGTTCTCTCTCACCAGTTCCAATGGAATTGGTAATAATGCCTGTACTTTTCATTATAATTGGATTTGAGTAAACACTCTCTTTGGTGTGTTCTGCCTCCCAGCTCTGGTAATTAGCAGGCTGAGAAGGAAGTACCCTGATTTTTCTGAGCAGAGGTGGGCAGGTGGCCAGTGCACACCAGTATGTAAACTGGGTCACACCGGCGTAATCTGAATTAAAAGTATGCTCTGACCCTAAGGGGAAAAAAAGATAATCTATGTATTTTAGAGTAGGAATGTTTTAATGTTTTATTGTTAGACTTAAGGTTTGAAATTTTCTCTCTGAATAAAGTTGGTTGGGTTTGCCTTTAAAGCTCAGCTGATGTTGTAGTTAGTAAGGGCTTAGGCAGAGAGGAACATTGTATTTGTTTCCATTTGTTTGACACTTTTATTCAGGGAAATAAAACTCTCACCACGAGTTTTCATCTTGACTGTGCCCCCTGAGAATTATTCTCAGTGCAAAAATAAAGGAGAGAAATGGGCACCAGCTTGTCAAAATAGACTAAGCAGAGCATTCTATTCTATAATTTTATGATTTACCTCTATGAAAAGCATTCACAGTAGGTGGCACTGCTGAAGTGTTCGGGAGTGTTAAGGTATATAAGGGAAGCCTACATTGTTGCCAATTCCTCAAGTAATATTATGAGTCACATTTTAAGGTCCAGCTTCTGGAATCATTTCGAGAGCATGGAAACTTCACCTGTCAGTTTAAAGACAAATTTTCTAGTTGCGGCTGAAGAGAAACTCTGAAAATGTGACTTGACAGCACATAGATGAATTTATGTTCTGTTTTTTAAAATATGGATGTTTTTGAAGAGGGGTCTGACTCACATTATTTAAACATTAGTTGATGGTTGCTGTCAGTTATGAAATAACATCTGTTTAAAATTCTGGTTAGCTTTTTAGTAGCTAAAATTAGTCTTTTCTTTGTTAATTGCAGCATGAGGGTTGTGTGTCACATACTTCTGTTCTCCCTGTTTTTCTGGTTTTTGGTAATTACTTTGCCATTTCTATTTTCAGGCCACAAGTGGAAGCAAGGGATGTGGTCAAAGGAAGAAATCGACATTTTGATGAGTAACATTGAGCGTTATTTAAAGGTATGTTTGGAGTATGTTACCTGCTGCTTGGTGTGGTGATGCAGCTCTGCTAGAAGCCAACTTTCTTTAGTACTTCCCAGAATATGTATAAGTGATTCAGAGTGGTTCATTGTAGAAATGGTCAATACCCGTTTGAAATATGTAAGAAAATTGTATCCATACAGAGGATTTAAGTCTGCTTTTAATTTTTATACTGAATATTGCCCATTTTGAGCATTCTGATGTGACATTTTACGTGGCTAAATGTCTCTAAATATATATTGGTTATTCACGAAACCTTTGGTGAAGATGGAGGAAAAAAATTGCACTAGCAGTAGAGATAATTTTCCTTACAGAGCACGGAATACAACTTCCAGACTTCCTTGATGCTATATCCATGCTTGTTTACCACAGTAACAGGATGGCTGTGTCTGCTTTCTTCCCCTTAATGTATTGGTGTCAGAGTTCAGTGTAAATGGGCGTGTAGTTAACACCCTGAGGGTGATAATTGCCCATAAGTCATATTTGTGGTAGGCTTGCAGCTGAGGGTATTTGAGCTGAGCCCTTAAAACTGAGAATATATAGCCTGGATATTACAATGGCACCATCCTTCACTTGTGGTTTTAAAAAAAAGCTCTGAATTTAGTGTTCATCTCACAACATTCATTGTAGAAAGTGTGTCTGCCCACACGTGTATTAGAATTTCTGCCACAAAATCATTCATAGGTAATACTGTGTTTTAAACCTGGTGAAGCATTTTGAAGCTAGCTAAATAATTCTGAGTTAGTGATAAATCATTTGATTCAATCTTTTCCCACTTGCCTGCTTTCTCCTACTGATTTGAATAGTTTGAATATAGTGATTCTTAGTTTAAGCTGAAGTTACACTAAGAAGTTATAGTTAAACTAAAACTTTCCTTTCATACTTCATTCCAGTGTTTTTGTATTGTATTTAAGTTTCCATCAAAACAAGAATAATAGTTTAATTGAAAGAAATTGCTTTCAGATAAGTAGTATCTAAAACTACGTAATAAATTGATATAACACTGTTTGACAACCTTCTCTTTTATGACCCCAGGCTAATTCCACCACAGTACATTTTCCATGGTGTTCTATTCGATGGTTCAATTTTTGATCTTAAAATATTAGACAGATTTTTTTATTAAATGTGGGTGGAAGTTAGAGCTTCTGTGTCTACCTGGACTCCAGTGTGAAAAAAAAAAAAAAACTAACCCAAAACAACAAAACCTAGTGTTCAAGGTTTTGTATTTGGGGGAGCTAATCCATAAATAGTCAGTTTTACTTTTGGACTGTAGCATTTGAAATATACAAAAAGTTGCATAACGGCTTCAATTCTTAAGTGTTCTGCTTCTTGATTTCCAGGAGACTTTTATCTAAGGTGTTTTGTTTGTGGTTTTTGTTTTTTTTGTTTTTTTTAAATGCTTTGTTCTAGGCCCGTGGAATAAAAGATGCCACTGAAATTATATTTGAAATGTCAAAAGATGAGAGAAAAGATTTCTACAGGACAATAGCTTGGGGTCTGAATCGGCCTCTCTTTGCTGTCTATAGAAGAGTTCTTCGCATGTATGATGACAGAAACCATGTTGGAAAGTATGAAAACCTCTAATGCTGCATGGTTTTATTGGTATGAGTAGGATCACTTATTTATGTTTGACATGTTCTGTGTGAGACAGAAGGTTGTAGCCAAACAGATCTTCCTAATCATATCACCTCTGCCGAATTCCAGTAGAACGATCTTGACAATAGTTGTGTTAAATTGATGCTATTCACAACTTTAAGAAAACAGATGAACAAAAGAAAATCACCCCAGAACAAAGGTTCACAGCAGATTCTGATATGATTAGAAGACTTGGACACAAGCATGGGTCGGCTGAGATGTAGCTTTTTCCTAGAGCTTTGACCTGGAGGTAATTGATCTCCACCCTGTGCCCTTCTGTAAAGCAGTGGTCTGTTGCCATCCAGAAAGGATGTTGGATTTTAGTTTTTGAAGGTGGTTGTAAATTAAAAATACCTTCTCAGTGCTGATTTTACTTTTTTTTTTTTTAATGCGAAGTCAGCTTTATAGCGATCGTGAATTGGGACAGGAAGGAAGAAATAGTTGTTTGTTTGAGAGACTAATATGCAAAATTTTAATTCTGTTCTTAGTAAGATGACCAAGAACGAGGAATTTTCCTGACAAATGAGAGGAGTGTTAGACCAGATAACATTAGAAATGTGCTGATGTGGAAAATGGCATTTGTTCCTCACGTTCTTTCAAAGCATTCAGTCAGATTGCTTCTTACAGCTGAAATTCCTTAATCTCTTGTAACTGAATGTGTACTGTGTGGTTAGTAAAATGAAAGTATTTATGCTGTATGCTTTCTGTTTAAAATAATGTATTTTTTTTTACCTGTTGTGTAGGTATACTCCTGAGGAAATTGAAAAGCTTAAAGAGTAAGTCTTATGAACAAGGTCACTCTTTGGGTTTGTATTTAGTAGCTTGAGCAGTTTTTACAGGTTTCTTTATAGAAAATCACTGAAAAGTTACGAGTAAATTTGACTGTTCCAACACTGTCCAAAAATAGTAGTCATTATCTTAAGAGAAATGAAACTACATTTGGATTTTTTTTAAATTTTTTTCTAATGTGTATTCAGGACAACAGTATGCAACAAAGTTCTAAAGCAACGCTTCTGTTGTAACTAGGAATGTTTCAGATTTTTACAAGAACAGTCAATATTTGTGGTTATGTTTGTGAGAAACAGAAATTCCATTTCTTTAGGAAATCTGAGCAAAGGTTATTTCTAAAGAAAGTGGCAGGTCAAGAATAGGACCTCTCCTATGAAGTGTTACAGAAATACATAAATAATCAGTACAGCTTAAAGAGCCTCATTTTGAACATAAACCTGATAGACCACGGAGATGGTGCTGCAGACTTTGTCCCATCCTGCAGATTTCCAGGGTTGAGCAGTTTGAAGAAACTGTTGGACTGAAGGAGGGAAGGGAGTTCGTTTCATTGCATTGATGGATATGTTGGGATCAAGTTAGCTGGTTTGTGTCGTTCCTAAGGTGCCTGTGGTTCCAAATGTGTCAAAACTAATCAGGGCTCAACATTTTAAACAACCTGCTATCATGTGAGGGAGGAAAATAATTGTTAAAATTATGAACATGATTATGCAGTGTTTTGCTTCATTTAAATTGTAGGATGCCTGGGTTTTCATCAGGCATTATTTAGATTTCTCAAGTGCTCTCTATACCACCTGAAAATCTTTGAGGAACTTGTATAGAATGGAAGCTGGCTGTTTATCTAAGCCTTCATATTGTGTTTAACAGTCATTAAGTTTCACAATGTTTCTGCAAGACAGATATTTTAAGCATTTAATTTAAGAGTATCCTGTGGGTTTAGCTGGCCCAGAAAGCTTCTAGAAACACACATCAAAAATAGCCATGAAGATAAAAAATACTGAAGTATCAAAGTGTCTTTAAGCCTGTGAACTGCACATTCACCCTGTTTTTATTAGAGAGGATTTGATATTTTGGTAGTCTGGATATAGTGCTAATGTGCATGTTTCTCTTTAGGCTGAGAGTAAAGCACGGTAACGATTGGGCCACAATAGGAGCTGCCCTGGGGAGAAGTGCTTCCTCTGTAAAAGATCGTTGCAGATTGATGAAGGATACCTGCAACACAGGTGAGGTAAATGCTGGTGTCAGAAATGGATGTTCTGGTTAAAATTCCGTCACCTTTGTCATCGCTGTTTTCGGAGGCGTGTAACTCCGAACTGAGGAAACTCACTGTGTGAAATCTAGGGTCAGATTAGAATGTATTTGGTGTAAGTTTCTCTAGTTTCACTTCTTAAAGATCAGAATACTCAGTTTATTTTTGCAATCCATTATCCATTATATGTTTATTCCACTGGAGCATATTTTATTGTGGTGGATTAAAAAAACCTCCCTTTGTGTTTAATGTTTATAAACATATGCTGTGTATTTGGTGTCAGTTAAGAGACAGATGCACTTCAGAAGTAAAATATTGTTTATTTTGTAATGTGTATATTCAAATGGCAGGGAAATTTATTCATCTGGAAGAGGAAGAGAAGAGAAAGAAATTTGGCAACAGGACAATGAAACTGTGCGTTTGTTAATCAAGAATGGAAACAATATAAATTGTTAGTAATTAAGAACAGTTAGATTTTCTTCACAAGTCAATAGTTGCATCTGGAATGAGGTGTTAGACACAGAAGATGAATGTCTGTTGGCGTGTTGCAGATCAGAACAGAATATCTCCGTTAGTTAAGTTGGAGAGCTTTTCTCTCTTTCAGGAAAGTGGACAGAGAAAGAAGAAAAAAGGCTGGCAGAAGTAGTGCACGAGCTGACGAGCACAGAGCCAGGTGACATTGTCACACAAGGTGTATCCTGGGCTGCTGTGGCAGAGCGGGTCGGGACGCGCTCCGAGAAGCAATGCCGCTCTAAATGGCTCAACTATCTCAACTGGAAACAAAGTGGGGGCACCGAGTGGACCAAGGAAGATGAAATAAATCTGATCATGAGGTTGGTTATTTTAGTTATTTTCAAGACTTGTAATACGTGTTGCTGGCAGGATTCCGTTGGGGTCCGTTTTGCTGGTTTCTTAGACGCTGAATACTCTAGAACCCCCCAGAAATCACTGCTGTGTTTACAGTTCCCAGAGATTTATTATTGAACATACTTTTTGTTTTTTGTTTTTTTAGTGAATGTTAGTGTTCGTGAAAGGTGTCAGATTGAAAACCCTGGAGACTGAAGTCTTCTTTATTCCACAGAAAAGGTACAGCACAGGCAGCAACCATGCAAGCTTCCCACACGTGGCCCCACCGATGCGCTTTAACCCTTAACTGGAGGGTAGCTCAGTCTCCCTGCCCGTTCAGTCCTTGGCCTCTCTGCTGAGATGACCAACAAGGGTCAAGTGTGGTGGTGGTTTCTGTGATGTGGACGTCTTGTCTACAATGAGCTAAACTGAGACTGCAAATTAATTTCATGTAGGCCACCAAACACTTTGATTGGATATCAGCATCTCTGACTACATTTGAACTGGCAACCTGGTAGTGCCTTTGGAAATCTTTCGCTCTCTCCAGTCCTCCTCCCATTTTGAATGCCTTTAACTCAGGCTTTTTAGCCAGTGGATATTTGTGGTTGGGTGGGAATAAAAAGCCAAGACATCCAGGGAATCTAAGGGTTACTTACAAAGCAATATGCACTAAGTTACTGAAGCTGTTTGACATGAACTCAAAATGAGGACCGTGATTCCACATTTCAGAATGTGCTAGATGTAAATCTTAATATTTCTGTTTTGGTCTGTCCAGATATCTTTAACTCATCCTGCAGGGTTGGTTCTAGTAGTTTTTTCCATTTTTACTTTTTTTTTTCTTTAGCTAGCCAAGAGTGTTCAGTGCTATTTCTTCGTTTGTGAAGAGAACTTTTCTTAACTTCCACAAAAATATTTCCCCCTCTCACTATTCACCTCTCTTTCATATGCTCCATGAACAGATGAGCTGGAGGCAATTCAGAAATCTTTTTTGTATTCAAACAGATTCTGTTAGAGAAGACTGTCCCTTACCTGGAGAGCCTGATGGGATTGATTTATGAGGAACTGTTTAATGCTGTAGTTAACTTCATCTACTTTGGCTAAGAAGCATCTGAGAGAAGGCAAAAATCTATGTTAAGGTTGTTATTTAGGAGAAAACAGAAGTAAATAACATGAAATTAATTAAGTGGAAGTTCAGTGTGAATCTCAGGAAGTATTTCCTGCCTTGTTGATGTGTTTGGGGAATGGTTTTCTTCAAAAAGAAAAGATGCAAGTACCACCACTTGGAATGCTTCACGATAATCCGATCTAAGTCCTAGTGTATAAGCAAGTAAGGAGAATAATCCTGCATGGCAAGGAGATGGACTGGATCATCTAACAGGTCTAGTCCATCTTCTGTTGTTTATGATTCTGCTTGACCTCTGGCAGCCTGGAGCCTTGGAAGCCTGTGTCAATTCATGAGCTCTGGTGGGCTGGTCACTAGCATGTCATTCTGCGCTGTTACGTGTGACACGGCCGGAGATGTGCAACACCCCTGCCGGTCTGGAGGGCAGTTTCTAACAGGTAAATGTTTTCTGTATCCTGCCAGGATAGCGGAACTTGAAGTTTCTGATGAAAATGACATCAATTGGGATTTACTTGCTGAAGGATGGAGTAGTGTCCGCTCACCGCAGTGGCTTCGGAGTAAATGGTGGACCATTAAAAGACAGATTGCAAACCACAAAGATGTTTCGTTCCCTGGTAATGTACTACTTGCACACTTCTCCTCTGAGAGCTCCTTTCACAAATGTCAGAGGAATAAGGCTGCATTTTGTTGTCTGCTTACAGCATTGCTGCCCAAAGAGCACATTGCTCCTTTGCTGGAAGTTACTGGCCCCTTGGATCTGCTGGCTGAATTGCTCCTACAAGCAGTCCTTAAGTGTTTCAGTCAAAACAAGCTGAGCTGATGTATACAACTAAACAGATTTTGCCATCTCCCCTCGCTTTGGCTAAAGTGAGAGCATGTGTATAAGCAGCTCAGCTGGCAGATCTCAGATGATGCTGATCTTTAGTGTGGAGGGCAGTGACCTCTTCAGGTGGAGGAGGATATGTATCTGCAGCCTAACTATGGCCTCAGGTTAGATGTGTTACCTTTACCATGTTAAAATATAATCTGTGTCAGGTGCTGAGCCTTAGCTGTAGACAGAAGGTAGATCTCCTATTTCCAATGAGGAGGAGAGGAGAAATCAGGAGTATAAAGATCCCCAAATTCATCTTGTAGCGTTTTCTCGTTCTTGGTTAGGGAAACTAGTGTCTGAGCCAAAGGGTGTTTAAGTCTCTGTGACCTTCAGTCCTCCTCTTCTTTGACTTGAGGAGAGGAAAAAAAAAATCAGAGAGATTAGTCATGAAAGGTGTAATTTAATGGACACTTCTGTGGTTGTCAGTGTGGTTCTATATTAGTCATGCCTGGAGGCTGCAGTTGGGACGGGAGCACTGTTCTGCTTACCACACATTAATAGGCAGTTGTTGCATCAAATAATTCATAATGTAAGTGCATCACTGAATCAACAGGCCCCTCTCTCTTTCCCCTGATAAAATGTCTTGATAGCAAAAGTGGGAAATGTTTAAGCAGTTTCCTATACTGAGTGCTAGAAAAGCTGAGGCCTCAGGTTTTGTAACCTGCTGTTATGTCAGCTGCTCCCTGTCTGGAACAATGGTCCTCTTCATGCACAGGTGAAGAATTGTAGTGTAGTCACTGTGAGATTAATTTTTTCTTGCTCCCTATTTTCAGTGACACTTCTGTCAAGCTCTTGAACAAATCCCCTTTCGTGTTTTGTGAGATTGGAGGGTTTATTTCTGGAAGCAGCATTACACAACTAGTGATACTGGCACTTGATTGTAGTTTGCACTTGTACATGTTTTTAGAGATTTGCAAAATTGTATAAGCTTTGCTTTCTGCCCCCCTACCCCCCTCAAGCATCCTAAAATGCCTAGGTTCTGTGAGAAAATCAAAGTCACTGCAGTAGTTAACTCTACATGTGGTTTATGTGTGTGCTAAATTTCTAGGTTTTGTATGTCTATAAATTGTTGAAGTTCCCGATTCAGAAGGATTTTGGTTGCTTTTTGCATCTTGGGTAAATCTCAAGTGCAGCATTTCAAATGTGCTTCTTCAGCATGCTTTAGCATGAGTATTTTTTCTCTCAGTGCTGATAAAGGGTCTTAAACAACTCCATGAGAACCAAAAAAACAGTCCAGGGCACCAGCTCTCAGAGAACAAATCTGGAAGTGGATTACCAAACACTAACTCCGGCTCGGGGGTTCAGCACGTGCAGATTCGCGTGGCTCGCTTGGAGGAGAACACGGGCAGTGCCCCAAGCCCCATGGCAGCTTTGCAGATTCCAGTCCAGATTACCCATGTCTGTAAGTACCTGGAACGAACAACCTGCTGTCCTCTAACAAAACCTGAAGCTTTCTTATGTTTAGATGCTGAAGGAGGAGTGAGCACATCTTAAAGAATTGTAGCAATTCTGCTTTGGTTTTGTCATAACTTCAGGTGAAGCATTTCTGGGTTCCATTTACCTCTTTCTAACTTTATTAGGCCAACATAGATATTGCTGTGATAGTAATTCCAGGAAGCTACAATTGGAGCACCTGGGCATAGGTGTTATAGGTGTCTGTGTGTGTGCACACAGGAATTTGCCACACGGCATATTCTTTGAAAAGCCTTCAGTACACAAGCCTCTTAATGAAGATGCGGTATATATGTTTATTCTTTAAATTTCTTCTGGTGGCTCTTGCGCAGAACAATGAATGTCATGTACAAGGACACCTTTTGTAAATCATATACACTGCTGTCCCTCCGTTCTGATGAAGGACACTGAAGAGAGGGTGTATAATGTTTTTTCTAGTCCTGCTCTTTATTATGCTGTTATTTCTAGGCACAAATGCTCTGGAAAGTGTTAGTTGCCAAGTCACACTGACATTCAGCCAATGTTCTGCTCTAATGACTGTTTCTTTTTCTTAAGCTGCTGCTTCTCTTAAGGATGAACTTTGCTTGTTATCAAACTTTTATTACTGAGTCTACTTTGACTGTAGTTTTTATTGCTTGACTTTGTAACTGATTTTATTAACTCCAGTCACCCCATATGCAGACTGTGGTCTCCACCATATACTGTTTTGCGCCATTCATGTTTGTGAATTTTATTAGGAAAATTTAGTGCTTTGGTCTTGCTGATCACCAAGTTAGTTGATCAGACAGTGACTAAATAGGCATTTGGTAAACAATTTTCTGTTTATAATTTCATTAGGTTAGCCTATCTTCATCTACTTACTAAGTGCTGTCTTCATCTTATGTGGTTTATTTTTTAATTAGAATGACATGCAACACCTAGCCAAGACTTTTTATCTATCGTAATACGTCAGTGGTCTCAGACTTTGAACAAAGCTTGGTCAAAGCTGTTGGGTTTTGATGAGCAGGCAAGATGGGCTGATATTCTGTAACCTTTAGTCCTTTCTGAATCGAATCCTGTAACAGTTATTTGTGACTTCACTTGGCCCCGTCTGCCTAACAAGCCTTTTTCCCCATTTTAGTCTTCTTTGCTGAAGAATTTCTGATTGTGTAATCAAAGTGAATTTTGTATTGTGTCTTTCCATATCTCATGAGAGCTGAACCTATTGGCCACTTTAAGCTGCATTTGATAGAAGGCTCAAGGTTTCAAAGGGCCAGTTGCTGCAGGTTTTATGAACACAGCTCTGCTACTGGGTACCAGGAAACCTGCAGCAGGAAACCTTGAACATGCCGCTGTAACAATAAAAACTGGAGCTTTTATCTTAAGCGATCACAGTGACTCTAATTTGTAGCCACAGAGTCTGAGATGGCAAAGTTTCCAGTGCTTGGATCACTGTTGTAATCTTGTAGGTCTTTTCCCCTTTTGGTATTTAGGAAATTACTAGATAATCCCAGGCAAAGTATTAATTTGTCTTCTGCTTCCTGGAACTTGTGATTTTTTTTAAGAGTAAGTAGAAATCGTAATTATGGTTATAAACTTTTGGATACAAGTTGTTTGGACCTGATGATCTTGAAATACCTGATGCATCATCTGTTTTCAGTGGTCCTCTTCATTACTTTTAGAATTAGTGGAGATAATTTCATAAATAATGGCACTAAATACTTACAGCTTTTATACACTGCAGTCACAACACACAGGATAGGCAAATATCTTGGGAAGCATCCGATATTTCATCAGTGGTGGACACACTGTGGAGGGCAGAAGAGATTAAAAATACAAAAAAAAAAGAGGTCTGCGGAAAATACAACAATATTAAACCTGACACTGGTTTAAAACAAGCAATACATGATCCAAAGGGTATTGTTACATTAGAATATCCTACAAATGTCACTGCAAAAAGCAGTTAGATCACGTCAAACAAACTTTGCTTTTATCCCTGTGCACTAAACCCATACTTACTTTCCTTTGCTCTTGTGGATTGTAGAGTGCTCTCCTTAAATAGTATTGTGTCTTGGGTACCAATTAGAGAACGTTGTCATTAGGATTGCAGCCAGTTTTCTTTTTCCTCTTAGTGGAATTAACAGTACCCTGCCATGTAGTAATTATAGTATGTTATGCTCTCTGCTGGGCTGAACATTCTGGTTTACATACTTTCTTTTTCTTTTTTTTTACTTCCTTTTGCAGCCTCGACTGATTCCCCTGCTGCTACTGTTGACTCTGAGACAATAACACTAAACAGTGGAACACTACAGACCTTTGAGATTCTTCCAGTAAGTAACAGAGAGCTGGTATTTGTTACTGTGTTTTTTTCTTTTAGGCCCAGCTACTTCTTACAGTACAGAACTGTACATTTCAATAACAAAAGTTTTTGAGTGGAAAGAGGAAGTTAAGAGCTCTGAAACTTATTTCTGAAAGTGTCATCCATTAGGGCCATGGAGAAAACTGTGAATTACAGTTAAATGCTTCAAATCTATCTTAAGGCCTTAGGGCTATGAAGTTTTCCTTTGTGCTTGGTTTTTTTCTCATTGTTGTAATCTGACATAAAGGAGCCAGAGAAAGCTCTCAGCAAGTAAAGATTGTCTCTTTTCCATTGTCCCATAGTTTATAGCACAGTTTCTCTTTCATCTCAGTGTAAAAGTAAGGTGAATTTGTTCCTTTCTTACTTGCTGTTGTACAGCATAATACAGACCTGCTGGGCTCTTGCCCTTAATGCTTGTTTTGGTAGCCTAAGGCTATAGATGATAGAGTTTCTGCTGCTTGAGTGCAGTACAGCAGTCAGTACAGAAGGGATTGGGTTGGATTTGTGGGTTTGTTTTCCGGGGAGTTACATTTAGGCTGGTTCATGTGAATCAACTTGTTCCCAGTGTGACCTGGGCAGTGAGTTCGGGCATTAAACTTGTGTTGTCTTTGTAGTCTTTCCATCTCCAGCCTACTGGAACACCAGGAACCTACTTACTGCAGACAAGCTCAAGCCAAGGCCTTCCTTTAACATTGACAACCAGTCCCACCATGACCCTGACGGCCGCAGCAGCTCCGACCTCACCGGAGCAGATCATAGTCCACGCCTTATCGGTGCGTGCTCTGAGCAGGGAACACCGGAGTTTGGGCTCTGGGGGAGGGGAGCATTCATAAGACATGGTAACTTTGCAAAGCAGTTCTTAAGTCATAACAGTGCTTAAAATCCTGAAGACTGAGAATTTGGGGGGGTTTTGTATTGTTTTTAAAAAGCAACTTGGAAGTCACAGCTTCATTCTGCTGTGGCCGAACAGGATGTCTCCATACAGTGGCTTGGCCCCCAGCAAAACCAAATCCAATGGTTTCCTGATATTTCCCTTTACTCTCACAAATAGATACTGGTTCAAAAAAGTTGTATAATAGTGACAAGTGTTGCTTTTTATTAGAGGGAGGAAAGGGGAAACCAACTGGAGATTAAATCACAAAAGTGATACAAAATTGGGGGGGGGAAAGCCTCTGACCCTTTGAATCTACAGCTTTCCTCACCTGAATGGTTACCTCTTTAATATTATGTATTTGCTTTATTTGTGACTTACAGAACAGGTGACAACAAATTCAGTCTATGAAGTCATCACATAGGGCCAGGAAAGGTCAACAGATGATCTGGGCTGACATACTGTATATATAAAACTCTAAATTACACTTAATAATTTGAATCTTTTTGCTTGTATTTGCTGAAAGATTTGAAGATGGTTACAGAAAAGTCTCTGATGTTTTTCTGGGTTTTGTTTGTCTCTTTTTGCAAATGCTGCTCACAGCCAGAGCATTTGTTAAACACAAGTGACAACGTCACAGTGCAGTGCCACACGCCAAGTGTCATAATCCGCACCGTTGCTGCCGAAGACATCCCCTCCTCTGTCACCCAGACAGAACTGACTGTTGACTCAGACATTCAGTCAGCTGACCTGACTGATCCTCCTGATACCCTAGAAACAAATACTTTCCCAGATGATATCCATCAGTCCAAGTTGAGTGACGAAGAGCAGTCAGCCTACAATGAAGATGATGCTTCCAAATTCAGCAGCAGGAATAGTAGTGAACTGATGGATGGAGTTATGGTAAGAACTGAGGAGGAGATTGCAGATGCCAGCCTCAAACAGGATGAGGATTCTCACTCTGATTTACCCAGCACTTATGTTACTGAGGTAAGGGAGTGCATGATACTTGGTATTTTCCCCATTTCTGCATGGAAAATGATTTAATTGCATCTTTGACCATTATGTAAGCTATTTGTATGAAATATGTCAGTAATTTCATGTATGTTAGTACCTCAAGGGAGCCTACAAGAAAGATGGAGAGAGACGTGTAGAGACAGGATGAGGAGTGATGGCTTCAAACTGAAAACCAATAGGTTTAGAGGAGGTATTAGGAGGAAGATTTTTGCTGTGATGAGGCGCTGGAACAGGTTGCCCAGGGAAGTTGTGGCTGCCCCATCCCTGGAAGTGATGGCAACCTGTTCTAGTGGAAGGTGTCCCTGCCCATGGCAGGGGGTTAGTACTCGGTGGTCTTTAAAATCCCTTCCAACCCAAACCATTCTGTAATTCTCTATTGCAGTTCTACAAAATATTTGTTCAAATCCACTATCCTTGATCTTCATTAATGTGTTATGGGTGTGAAAGTGTCAGCATTTAACTTGGTACTGAGGCTTATATTTTACTTCATCTGGAGCATTGAACACCTCACTGGCTGTGGAGTTGCTTCACTACTCAGGGTATGTTTGCGTGGTGACAGTGGAAAGCTGGAGTATTAGTGGCACCAAACAGTTGCCTTCATGTAACTACTGTTTGCTGCTGGTTTAAATTAGGCTGTTAATTATCCAGCATGCCTGTGTGACAGGTAGGTGCACTGCTACAAGGAAGGTAAGGTAGAGTATTTAGTTTTTGCTTCACGAATCTAATAACGTATTTCAAGATGTACCACAGTTTCCATTTTTGAGGACTTCTATTAAACATGCTTCTCCAGTTAAGTATCTGTTAAATTGGAATTTGAAGCATTTAAGCTACTTCTCTCTCTGGCCTCAGATTTATTCCACTCCAACACATGACATGCAGAAGTGAGTTTATCCAAATGATTACAGGTATTTGGATTGTTTATACTAAATTCCTCTATCTTTCTGTTGCTGAAACTATGAAAATTACTAAGTCACAGAAATTAAAGGTGCTAAAAAGAAGATAACACTCTTCAGTGGGTAGAAAATATCTCTTTCCTTACAAGCTTGATTAGGTTAGAATGTGGGAACAGGTAAGTTAGAGTGAAATACCCCATCATGTTCTCTAAAACACTGTGCTCTACAATAGCTGTAACTCTGTTTTGTCAGTCTTGAAAATTCATCATTGATATGCTTTAGCTTTGTCTTTTCCACTGCACATCCGTTGTGCTCTTACAAAGGGGAATATCTTTGTATGTCTCAAGTCTGCTGCTACAGGAGTGTTTGAATCCTGAATACATCCAAAGGGGTTTGTTATTCCCATTTCTTCTTCTTCTCATGTTTGGCATAGTTGTGGTAAGATTTTCAACAGTTGAGGCAGACCATCAGCTTTCTACTTTCAGTTTAAAATTTTAGCTTTTTGAGGTAGAATTTAGTAAATTTTTGATATAAACCTAGTTCCTAATTAAACTTTGTAGAAAATGCTTATGACTAGCAGGATATAAAACTAAACTTTTTTTCTATGCAAATTACAAACTGAGTTTGTAATTTCTGATTTGCCCTACACTTCTAGTCAGATTCAAGTTTGACATGTGTATTTAAATTCTAGGAAATAGTGAACTGTCTGTGAGTGATTCTGAGTGAAAAGTTACTCTAGAAAAACATGCCTGAATTTTGCTCTCTTTAAGTCAGTGTTATTTTTATGCACTTGCCAGTGTTGTATTGTCACTGTGGGTGGGTAGTGGGAAGCAGGCAGTCATGCTGCAGGGTTTTATTATTTCTGGCTGGGAAAGGTGCCCATTTGCCACAATGGCTTCTTCAGTGTTTCACGCCTCCTCTTCCCAGTTTCAAGCCTTTCAACACAGTGCTGCTTGTGTGCAGGTTGAGCTGTGCACTCTGCAGAAAGCTGCCCTTGCAGCTCAGGCGCACGGTGCCTTGTGTGAATGGGTACATGTCTGGACCTAGTCCAGCTCACTGAGCTGCTGCACAGGTAGGCAGCTCCTCTTCAGCAGCACCAGGGAAGGGGTTTCCAGGCAGTTGCCTTTGCAAAAATATTGTGGAATTACATAGGGAAACAGGTTTTCTTAAAAAAACAAGGTGGAGGAACATCAGGGTTTTCTTAGACATAGAGGGCTGTAGCCTCTCCTAAGCAATTCCTGCTCCCTCTGAAAACAGTGATAAATCTGGATTCCTTCCATTCTGCCAGCAACATTTGTCAGCATTCCACACCAGGGATTCCTGAAGCTTGAACAAACCATACGCACGTTACACACCAAAGCTGGGATCCAAATGTCTCTGCTGATTATGGCAGAACTGTCTGGGATGTCTTTTCACTGTGTTTGCAGAACCAAGAGTCTGCAAGAGTCACTGTGCTGTGACACTGAGTAAGCCTGAGCTGTTAGTGCCACTCCAGTACTGCAGGAGCCAGGGAAGAGGCAGCAGCAGCGGTTAGGACAGGACTGGAAGAGAGGAAGGATATTGATAACTTGTGCCTGGAAGGAGTCAGTGTGTTGTGAATTTTTGGTGTCAAGAGGTTCAGCAAAAAAAGTTTGGAGCCAAGCTACAGTCAGCAGGTGACAGGACAAGCAAGGCACAGCAAGTAAAGTGGATCTTCTGAGCTCTTTTCAGTCTCAGTTAAAACTCAGCAACAGAAGTTGTGAGATAAAGTATTAAGTTCGGGTAAAGCTGTTGTGTTTATGGAGCAGGTAAGTACTGTAAAGGTAATGCTTCAGCCTCTCAGAACGCCTAGGCAGCAAGTAGTGGAAAAGCTTAATTATTCCTATTCATATAAAAAAAATTTGACTTGCAAAAGAACATTTTATCACCACCTTGCAGTCTCTCCTTTCCTTTCCCCTGCCTTTATATTGCTCACAGGATAGAATTCTTCTCATCTTGTTTTTGGGTGCCTGCACCAAGATGAAACATGCTCTGTAAATGCTGAAGTAAGCTTATCTCAGATGTTGACATTTCAATTTAATGAGATAAAATTCATCCAGAATTTATTGCTTACTATGGAGTACGGCTGAGCAAAGCAAGTTTTTGTTTATGGCACCAGGAGTGCAGTCTCATGTCCTGTTTGTTCTTCTGTGTTGTGCAGGACCTGGGTTCCCCAACGATAGAGGAACAAGTTGATCAACCTACAATAGATGATGAGACTGTGCTGATTGTTCCTTCTTCCCATGGTTTTATCCAAGCAGCGGATGATATTGATAGTGAATCAGTCTTGCCCCTGACAACTCTGACAGGTATGACAGTCCCTGTCATTAAAGCAGTATATAGCACTTCTGAGTCCCTGCAGACAACACTTGCTTTCTCTTAAATAATTTTCCGTGTCATTGCTATGAAATTTTAAGGTGAGTTGGTCCCATGTAATCTTGTGGGAAAAGCATTAAAACAGCAGCTGCTTCATTGCTTGCTGAGCTGTTCCCATCACCCTTGAACCTTGAATTAGTACACAAAGGATGGTAACTCTGTAGTGTGCATTTCTTCAGACCTAGTGCTTAAACGAAATTTGTTCATCTTTTTTGAGAGAAGACCAGAGGCATCAGCAGTGCACTTGATGCCTCTCATGGTGAGGGGCTGAGCTGTTTGTGAGTGTGTTTGCACAGCACTCACCTGGAAGGACATGCAAGATTGTGCCACACTTCCCAATGCCAAGAGTCATCTCAGACTTGGGAGCAGCACAGGTTTATTCTCCCACTGCAGCACCTAACAAATAGTGCCTTCCAGAGGAAGGATCTCCTTGCAGAGCCATCAGAGAGAGAGTCAGCACTAGGCCTGATAGTGGAATACCTCATGAATCCAAAAGCGAGTCATGCTGGTTGTATCCATATTAGTCATCACTTACCTTCTCAAAACCCATCTGGATGTGATCCTGTACAACATGCTCCAGCTCAACCACCTTTAGCAAGGAGCTGTGCTAGATGATCTCTAGAGGTCCCTTCGAATCCCAGTCATTCTGTGATTCTGTGAAACTAGAAATTGCAAACTGCCTGATCTGAGCAACATTGCTTAAAACTGGTTAAAATTCCAGACTATAATTCCTGCCTCTTAAAGTGTGTATTTTATATCTTGTTATAATGGCACAGTATTAATAGTTCTAATGTACTTCGTCTCTTGACAGATCCTATCCTACAGCATCATGGAGATGGGTCACACATTATTGGCTCATCACTGGGCAGTCCTGACTCAGAAGACTCAAAGGATGTTGAGGATTTAGTGAGCTGTCACTGAGAAGCAGTAACTGTGTCCATTTTCTATTGACCATGTTTGCATTGTGAAATTAGTTACAACCCTGTGCCACATCTCCAAAGAAAGCAGTCACAGTCTGTCTCTTTAAACAGAAACTTCCAGTTTGAAATGACTACAGTGCACTTTCTCTGCTCAGGCTGTTTTACCTCATCTGTGAAGGGTGACCGAGCAGCCAACCGAGGCCTGAGGTGCCCCATCTCAGCCGGGGTGTTCAGTGTTCTGAGGAGCCTCTGTTGCAGTGCTCACTGCCAGGACCCATCCAGACAGTTCTGATCTGACTTGCTACTGGTGTGCTGAACTGCATCTGGAAAACTGCACAGAAGTCAAGGATTGTGGACTGTAGCCTCTTAGTGCCGCAGCAAGAATTAGTTTGCACAGGTTTCATGAAGAATGAGTGAGGATTTCTGCACTTACTGACTCTTGTAATACATGGAGTTACTGTTACATTTCAGGAAGGAATGAGTTCCATCAAAGACTTCAGGGAGCATGGGCAGCATCATGAAGAAATGGTGTGTGTTCCCATCTCATCTGACTTGTTAGTATATCTGTGGCATAGGAAGAAGACACAGAAGCTTATGGGACTTGCCTGGTCTGCTTGTTCCTGAGGAGTCTGTTGCTGGCAACGGACAGAGCTCGGAAAGATCAGTTGTGGAAAGTCTTATTTTTTTCTTTTCTCTCATCACTACAGCAAGCTGAATAAAAAGGGAAGGGCTATGAGAAAGGGAAGCTACTGGGACCCCCACAAGCTTTTAACTTCTTTGGGATTGTTGTGAGTAGGTTGGAACAAGTGTGTCTCTCGCTGTTTACCTGACACTACCAGCCACCTCTCCAGAGGTGATTTCTGCAGCAAGTTATCAGATGGGGAGTGATGTGCAGGTGGCAAAGTCTTGGATGAATAGCTCTTGTGAGAGTTTGGACATAGGGCCCCGAGGCAAAGGAGGCCAATTAATTCCTACATCCAAGGGTTTGAAACAGACACTAGGCTGAGCAGCAGCCTGTTAGCTAGGAATCAAGAGAAAAAGCTATAGAAACTAAAGACTCTTGTATAAATTATTTTATTTATTTCTGTAATTAGCTCTTCATAATCAAGAGTTGGTCTTTTTCAGTCTGTGGTTTTGTTAATGTGAAAATAAGTTGTAGTTTTAAATGGTTGCCTAGGGAACAGAAATAATTGTATATTCAGTTTCAGCAAAATAAAGAGTATTTGTCTTACTTGACTGTAAGATGCCATTTATTTATACTGCCACAGATCCTTTCAATGCTGCAGTTTATTTGTACAATAATAAAAAAGTGCATTTTTTTTTTCCAAAATGAAAAAGCTCGTGCCGTTCTGAAACATCAGTACAACTGGAATGTTCATTAAGCGCAACAGTAGCTCTTCAAAAAAAAGCGGAATGTCACGTCTTATGGCAATAATTCTCCCTAACAAGAGGGACATTACATATACATTTACATGAAAATCATGTACTGATTTATCCTTGCACAACCCACTTTGTTCCTCTCAGGCTGATTGTTGTCACTTAAATGTCTCAAGTAGAGCTGAGAGCTGAGCTGAAAGCATTCTGACACAGTAGCATCATTGCTGGGTTTTCCCGGTGTCCATCATTTATCCACTTCATGGAAGTACAGGTTGGCACATATACATAACATGACAATAGAAAACAATATATAGTAAATTAGATTTCTAAATTTAGGTTCCAGGTCTCCTTGTCGATACCAGTAGATCTAGAAGAGAAAAGAGTTTGTATTACTTTAAAAAGCCAGGTACTTCTGTGGAGACTTTCCATGGTAACTGAACTGGTAATTTGTAGGTCTGTTTTTTTCCCTGTAAAACAACCCAGCTGCTTCTGGCTAGAGAGAATGAGTGTGTGTTTGTCTGTGAAACTAGTTACGAAGACATGGGTTGTCTGGTCAGCTTTGTTGAAGAGGGAGGGTGCGTGGGGTGTTAGCTGGGGATGTTGTAAAAAAAAAAAAGAAAAAAACTGGCTACACCTTGATTGCTGAGGGCAAACATCGGGTTTGCACTAACACAGTCTGTTCTGGGCACAGCTCTGGCTACCAGCTGTAGAATCAGAAACTGGGACTGACCAGGCACGGCAGAGCAACTTCCCAGTCACCCAGCAGTGGGGGGCTCAGCACCAGACCACTCCAGGTCCAGCTGGAGGAAGGAGAATGCCCCAACTGTGAAACACTACAGCAGAGAGGAGGAGCCACGAATGTCCCTGCCTATGGAAGGGGGGCTGGACTAGATGGTCTTTGAAGGTCCCTTCCAACCCAAACCATTGTGTAGTTCTATGAACTCTGACCTGCCAGTTCCCTTTGCCAGTGCTTGGGACCAACTCTTGGAATTCTGCAGCTGTTGAGTAGAGAAACATCTGCTACTTGCTGTAGCTTCCTGCCCCTGTAGCCCCTGTGCTGAAAGGTGGCTGACTTCTGCAAGTGCCTGGCTGGCCCCACCATTTCAAGCGTGTTCTGCAGCACAGTCCATCTCTGCATTCCCATCTCACTGCTCTGCTCCCTGGCTTCCTACTCTGTCTCTGCTGGCAGCTACAGGTGGCACTGTCACAGAGGTGACAAGTCATGCACCACAGCTGGGCTGCAGGAGTTGGCTCAGTTCACACACTTGCTCCGCAGTAAATAATGAAACTGGTTACCACTCTCATTGTCAGCCTGTCTTACGGAGGCAGGAAAGCTTTTCTAGGAGGATGTAAAAAAGGCAGCACCACGTAAAGCATGTTTTATTCAGAGCCGTAGACTCCAAAGCTTGCACGGCGAACGTGGCGGTACTTACAAGAATGCCAGCAGAAATGCAACACAAGGAGATGCAGAAAGCAAAAAATACATTCACAGGTTTTGGAGGTAGTTGCGGGAAGACAAAAGCACTGATTAGAGTGACCTGTGTGGAGGAAAACAAAGATGAAGACTTTGCTCTTGCCTGCTCTCAGAGCTGTGGTGAGAAGAGGCTCACCCTGACGGCTGGGGCATGACAATGCTCACATCCCCCCCTGCACATCCCTCCCTCCTCTTTAACTCCCACCTCATGAGGAGCTGGAGAGAAATGTGAAATTCTGGAGGAGAATCAGTTCGATACAACTGCACACTGAGACGGGTGGAAAAAATTGATGAAAGCTTTGCTACTCAGGCTTGTTGCCATCCTCCAAGTACCCATAAACCAGCAGGCACAGGGATACACACTGCCCGTGTAGGAGCATTCCTTCAGCCAAGCATTTCCTCAGTTGGCACCTTGGCTGTCCCTACAGCCTCCCTGCACCTCAGCTCAAATGATGCTGCCGCCCACCAGGGACCACAGAACTGATGCTCTCCAGTCACAATGCATTGGGTTCGTCTTTAAAGCTTGGGGAAAGCATAGCTCAAGACAAAGGGACAAACCTTGGAAAGACTCATATAAGCCATAATTAAAGAGAAGTTATAAATAGAAGGAAATAGAGAGAAGCAAACACACTGTCCTAGGTCATAAGCACTCTGTTGTCTCGTTCAGCCAGGATGGACAATTTACCGAAGAACTTTTGGCTTTTTATTGTACAGCCAGCTCATAAAAGATGGCCTGAAGAAAGGTATTCTCCTGTTGTCAAAGAGCTTCAAAAGACAGCTGTGTCCCAAAGTGACTTTCTGGGCCCCAGTTACAACCTGTTCAGTCACTGGAAGTTTCACCACCCGTTTTGGGGAGGAACTCTGGTCGCTTGTCACCTAAGGCAGGCACTCAACATGGGGTGGGATGTGGGATACTTACTACAAGCAGCAAGGTTGTTAAGCCACCAACAACTAGATTGATGATTCTGTCCTGAAGAAAAGAGAAGACGGTTACATGTATGTACCCCTTGCCAAAAAAAAAAAAAACACAAAACACCACCACCAAAAAAACCCCAAAAAACAAGCCACGTGAAACAGGCCATTAACCAACAACACTGAGAGCATCACCCAGGACCCGTGTTATCCCCAGCGCAACACTGAGGGTCCCTGGTCAGCTATGCCACACAGGAAGGTTTTCCTCCCTCCAGTTCCAACAGACCCCAGGGAGGCTGTACTGGCCAAGGCCTCGTGCAGCAGGTTGGCTTGTTTGCAAACGGTTTCTTCACTATGCCCAAATCTATTACAGTTGTGCAAATTATTTTCAAGGGTTTTTTTTCAAAGTGGGAGTGCACAGATGGAGGTTGTCAGAAAAAGCTTATTTTAGCCTCACTGCCTGAGAATTAATAGCTTGATAGTGTCTTAGGTGGGAATTTGTGGGCTGCTGGCAAGGAGGTGAAGTGTTGCCCGCACCCCAAACATTCCACCCTAACACCATCAGACCTGAGCATGCTGCACAGTGTCTCTGCTTGGATGGACAGATACCCACACACAAACACACAAACACACTTCTTTCTGCCTCTCCTCGTCAAACAATTGGCTGGGAAGACACAACATTTTGGCACCTGGGAAGAGTTGTCCTCATTGCAGTCCCACCCCAATAGCATCAGGGCAGGGACCAGCTGTGACACCGGGCTGCATGAGCACCCAAGGCAGGATCCCATACTGATGCATTTACTGGAGTAAAAAAACAACTTGAAGGAAATGGGAGAACATTCCCATCCCTGCTGGGACACCTGCCTCCTCTCCCTGTCTGCATGGTGCTGCTCTGAGTATAAATATCTATTGCCACAGTCAGACTGGGTTGCACACAGTCAGGTGTAACACCCCAGATGGCTGACTCCCCAAATCAAAGGCTAGAAGAACAGCTACAGCAGTAAAGATGTGCAGAGAGAAAGCTCCCCAAACTTCAGTTAATTACACTGAGAGTCGTTGAATTGGTATGATTAAAGGAAAGTGAGAAAAGAGTTCAAGTAGTGAAAGCATCTTGCCCAAGACATCCCAGCCAGCAAGCAAGGCAAGATGGGTTTCCCTCCACTTGGTGTTGCACCCTTCTTCCCTCCTAAAATTTGAATTTGGAGAGGGAGAAGCCCCAGATCATGAAGAAGTAACACATTGCAGCAGCGGGACAGGAGGAGAAAAGCAGAACAAAGAGTAGGAGGCACAGAGCAAATCATGCTCTGGTGGGAGACCACCAGCCCTCACCTAAAACTTTGTGGAGCTCAGGCTCAGGTGGTTCAGACACAGGGGGATGCAGTGCCCTGGTTGTGTTCATCCCCCAAGGGAAAGGGCCACAGCAAGCAGACTCATTGAAACCTCTTCTATTACTCTCCTGTGGGGGCACCTCCATAGGAAATTGTCACCGTCATTTCCTGCCAGCCAGGCACAAACCCCTTCTCATCAGCGCTTCCACACAGGGGGTGAGCAATACAACAGCAGCCTCTGGGAGCCATCTACAAGGTACCCACCACTGACCCCAAAAAAGGAGCCAAGAGAAATAACTCCAGGCAAATAACAGAAGCAACAGCACAAAATGCTCCATGAAAGCATATCATGACAGCTGAGCTGGATTCTTTCACCTAAGCTAAAATAAATTCATTAAAGCTAACTTTAATTGAGATGGTATATGGAAGGGTTCTTACCCCCAGAAGCCACTCTGATACCAGAAGAATAGTGTATTTGCTCTGCCCTTGCCCTGCAGACCCAGCTGAACCCACCAAGGTGATTTTATGGAGGGGTCCAGAGTTTGCATTCAGCCTCAGCTCCTCCATTCAGGGTGGCAAGAGGTGAGCAGCTGGATCCCTTGTGGCATAAGGAGATAGGCTTCCAACAGCAGAGAAGGGAGGGAAGGCCAAGGAGCCAGCTGCAGAGCAGCAATGGATCACCATCCTGTAGAGCTCACTCAGTGAGTGCAGCCACAGCCAGCTCTCCGCAGAGAGGCTCGGAGGGATGGACACACAGCTGATACACCATCCAGAAACTCAGCCATGACTATTTTTCTCCTAATCAACTACAGACTTGGAGGGACAATTTTAAGATGGAGAGAATTCACTCATTTTGCCAGGATGGAGACTGGTCTGACAGGAGAAAACAAGGGGGGCAGACCTGGCAGTGACCACAGAGCATTTCCCTCTGACTGTTTCATGGAGTGTGGGAAAGAGCATCCCCCAGTACAGGCACTTCTCCTCTGACACTGCTGAGGGATGGATATCGCAGCAACAGCTGAATCAGGTGCAGGTGCCGGCAATGGAGCAGCTTTGCCACATGGCAGCCAGTCCCTGTGGGTCAGGGCATCCCCTTCCCTGTGCTTAAACCTACGGTCACTCAAATTTTCCAAATGCGCTGCCGGCAGAAGAAGGTATTTCAGGATCCAGGGATTAGAGACACTGATCCTGAAATCCTGGGCTTGGCAAAGCAGTGAGAGGCTGTATTCCCCAGGGCCTGCTGACACTTCAGCCACAGGCAGCTTAGCACAGCAAAAAGGTTAAAAATACTCAAGCAGAGGCCAAGACGGCTAAAGGGATTGGGGATGACGGAGCCTTTCACCTCCACACTGTGTCCGAGTGCACAGCCCGGCCCGGGCAGACACTCATGGATCCTGGGCACGCAGAAATGGGCTGTGACGAGCCATGTCTCACACATGCCATGTCACCCAGCTGGCACAGCCAGCCCTCACAGCTGATTCAGGGAGCATTTTTCTCCAGCATCACCATGAATTAAAACAGCTGCTAGTGCGAAAAGACAAAAAAACCCCAGTGTGCACACCAAAACAGAATGCACACAGCTGCTGGAGGTCACCTGCACCAGCACAGGGTGCTGGCATGTGGGCACCAACTTCTGCTACACCCTGGCAGTGCATCGATGGGGGTTCCCATTCAGCAGCTATAGTGAGATGTTGGCCAGACAGGAGATGAATTCTATGTTTCAGTGTTGCACAAGCTGCATTTTGAAATGGGAGGGTTGATGCCCTCTCCTCCTACTCTGTGGAGGGTGTTGCAGGGCCTGGAGGGACCAGGCTTGTCCCTAGGAGCTGCTGCAGTGCAGAGGTCTCCCTCTACCTGCCTCTGGGAAAGGGAGACAAGGTCAGAAAGTGTCAAATACTCGCAAAGCAGGAAGGCACAATCCAGGATCCTTTGAGATCTGAGTAAAGGTTACTTGGAGCAACAGGGAAACTGAGGCAGGACTGAGGGCGTAGCCTCACCACTGCACCTGCTGCATGGGCTTTGGCAGAGCAACTGCTTTGCTCTTTGCCCTGTTCCAGCTCAGCACTTTGCAAGGTAGCAGCTTGTGGGCTGAGCCCACAGGGATCCCGGCAGGGGCTTGGCCAGGACAGGGGAATGGGCTGGTCCCCCAGAGGGTGGATACCTGGTGCCATCTCTGCAGGAATGACGGAAAGGCCATTTTTATGTCTTACATCAGCGTGTCCAGATGGTCAGCAGCAATCACAGCCTGTTGCAGCCGTAGGGGATCCCTGAACCTAGAGCCAGCCCAAACCTTGTGGCATCGCAGGCAATACAGGCTGTATACAGAAGAGTTGTGCCCAGGGCCACACTGGCTCCTGCTCCCCACAAGACATGGGGACATGCTGGTGTGTCCTCGAAGGCTCCTCATTCCAATCTTGGGCTGCTCAGCCTCTCTAGTGCTTTCTGCATTCAACCCACAGCAATTAACACTTTTCCACTTACGTTTAAATGCTTCTGTCATGGAGGAACCCAACTTTCAACTCCTTTCCCAAGAAGTCCTGCACCTGTGACACTCGGTCTCCTATTTGCCACTGCACTGCTGTGCCTTTGCTTTGTGTCATCTCATACCCACTTTCTGCCAGTGCTGCATCCCTGGTAACCACAGCTGAATCCACAGCATTCCCTCTTCCCACCAGTGACTTCTCTGGGACCATCTTGCCCCCAGTCTCCTCTCAGCAGTCAGCATGGGAGAGCGAGCTTGGCAGGAGCAGCTGGACCGTGGCAGGGGAAGCAGGCTGGTGCTGCTGCCAAGCTCTCCCATCCCCACAGGGTGGCTTTAGCCTGAAAGTCACCAGCTTGGAGACCAGGAAAGCGTAAGAAGGCAAGAAGAGGGCATTCCCATCTCTGCATCCATTTCCAACTGCTAGCAAGGGTGCGAGACCCCTAATTTTGGGTGCAGGGCTTCCCGGGGTATAAGCAGTGCCCTGCCTCTCCCTGTGGCCTCATGCCCAGCCCCAGCACAGGGTCCCACTTGGCCAGGAGCAGCCATCACTTGCAGAGACCCAAAGGCAGAGCTGGGGCATGGGCAGACACACTTCTCCCAGCAGACCTGCTCCCATTCTAAGGCAAAGTTTAGCTTCTCCATTTCTGACGAGGAACGTTTCCAGCTCCGGACCTCACCAGCGTCCGTCTCTAAGCAACCCCAGTGAATCACAGAGGAAACGACCCCGGGCCAGCACAGTGATCCCTTGTCTGTCGGACACGGGCTCAGCAGCGAGAAACCATTGGCTGCTGCTGGGCCCACACAACAGGTTCCAAAAACAGACACAGGAGATGGGCCAGGGTGATGTGCAGGATATGGGATCCCCATTTGAGCACAGGAACTGGAATTAGCATCCCATCTTTATTATTTACTGCTCTCCTTTGCAAGCAGAGGCACAGCTGGAGAAAAACAGGAATCAGGGACTTAAGGCTTGACCTGGGCTGAAATGTTTGGGGATTACCTGCTCTGATGGCACATCCCGGTCCCCAGAAGTGCCCATCCCTGGAAGCTTCTGAAAATCCCAGACCAAGGACAGCCAACAGGTCACTGCTCCAACAGAGGTACTCTTACCTCCAGCACTCCCCATTCAGGGCTGGAATCCGTTGCTGGGGGTGACCTGTCCCTCTCACTTGATCTTCTCGGGGTCCTGCCTGTCCTCCTATCCCACATCAACCTATTTTCGCCTGAAAATTTGGCTGGCATCACTTTATTTATATTTTTATTAAACATTATAATTTTAGCAGCAGTTCCAAGTACTTAGGCAAGAAGGGGGTGGGGGAATGATGCGTTTGATAGAGTTGTCAATACCCTGCGCAATTTCAGCCTGCGCCCCCAAACACACGCACACACTCACACAAGCTGCTGGGTAACCTGTCCTAACGGAGAACAAACCTTAAGTCACAAATCCGTGTCACTCCACTGGACACAGGTACACGCTACCAAGTATCATGATTCCCGAGGCCAGGCAGTGCCCGGGGAGCCCCCTCCCCAGCGCAGCCCCCCGGCACAGCACCGACCCTCCGCAGCGCCGAGAGCCGCCCGGCCGAGCGGCTTACGGGGGATTGACACCTGAAGAGCCGGTGCTGCCACACGTCAGCCACCGCCAAGGAGAGACACCGCAGTCTCCTCCATCCCGGCAGAAAAATAAATTACCGGCCCCCCAGCCCCATCCCCAGCAAAGACCCCCAAAATCGGGTGAGAGGCAGCCTGGAGTGCTGCAGCCCTGAAGCCCCGGCTTGGGTGGGCTGCGGGGACACTTGCACCATGATGGGACGCGGCGGCTGCGTGACTCCCTGTCTGCACCCACACCCCTTCCCAGCCCCGCTCCGGGCGTCCCCCCGACCCTGGGGCTCTCTGCACCCCGAGACCCAATTCCCCAGGAAGTTGGGGGGATGTTGGTTTTAGGGGGGTTATTTGAAAGTTTATTGTTTTGGGGGGAGAGGGTTGTTTTGGGAGTTTTTTATTTGGGGAAGGGGTCTAGCTGGAGGGGGTTTGGAAGTAATTCTGGGGATGTGGTTTGGGGTTTTTTTAATGTGAGGGATGTTTGTCTGGGCAGGTTTTGATGGATTATTTTTGGTTCGGGGCACTGATGAGGAGGTGGTTGTTTTGGTTTTATTTCAGGATGGGGGTTTTATTATTATTATTATTATAATTGTGCCAGTTTGCAGCGTTTCCTTCTTTTGGAATTTAGGGGGGGCTCCTT
>VZRE01009923.1:293585-311747 GCA_013396775.1 Cephalopterus ornatus
TTTATTTTATTTTATTTTATTTTATTTCATGTTATTTCATTTTATTTTATTTTAATTTATTTTATTTCTTTTGATTTCTTTTGATTTCTTTTGATTTAATTTCATTTTGATTTTATTTCATTTTAGTCCATTTTTCTTAGTTTATATTTTATTTCATTTTATTTTATTTTGGTTTATTTTATTTTATTTTATTTTATTTTATTTTTCTTGGATTTTTTTTTTTAACCTTATTTTATTTTCCTTTATTGTATTTTACCTTCATAGAATCGCAGAATCTTAGAATATTCTGAGTCGGACAGGGACCCATCAGGATCATCAAGTCCAACTCCTGGCTGTGCACAGGACACCCCAAGAGTCACACACCATGAGCCTGAGAGTGTTGTCCAAACACTTCTTGAACTCTGTCAGGCTTGGTGCTGTGATCACTTCCCTGGGGAGCCTGTTCCAGTGCTCAGCCACCGTCTGGGTGAAAAACCTTTTCCTGATATCTAACTTAACCTTATTTTATTGTATTTTATTTTTCTTATTTTATACTTAATTTGGGGGGTTTTTTTACTTTATTCTAATTTACTTAATTTTATTGGAGCTGGGTTGGGGTGTACTTATTTATTTATAAATTTTAATTATTTTATTTTTAAACATCTGATGCTAGTAGAGCTGAAAAATGAACTTACATGTGCACTTCCTGGTCACCTACACGTGTTATGCACCTAAACTAGACAAAAGGGAGGGATTGTTCCTGGGGCTGGGATTTTGCTCTATGCATTCATTAGCCAGAGTTTTTCCCTGGAGTCACCAAGTGAAATCCCATGTGCTGCTGCTGCTTAGGGTAACACTTGATGCTGCCACTGCAGAGCTGAAGATGGGGAGAAAGCCTGGGGGCATTAATTTTATATTTTTTAGTTTAATTTTCATTTTTATTTATTTTCCTTTTTTATTTTATTTATTTTATTTTAAAATTTTATGTCCTTTCATATTTGTTTATTTTTAGCTTTTATTTAATTTGGGTTTTATTGATTTATTTTTCATTTATTTTTAACTAATTTTTATTTTTTTTTTACTACATTACCTCCTCTCACAAAATATCCACCAGGCCATCAAAGCCTCAGCATTTCTCCAAAGCATTTTAGGATGAAAATGAGCCAATTAATATGCGTTAAATGTTGCAGCTCCCAGGAAATTTAAATTTTTCTGTTCAAACAAGCTCTGTGGTTTTCCCCTGACCCTGCTCTCCCTGCCATACACCTCTCCAGGAATTCCAGGGGGGCTGCCTTGAAAGACAAATTCCACTAAATACCAGTAGAATTCAGCAGAAATAACATGGGCATTTCCTCTTGCTGGATAGAAAACTTTAGAGGCCAGATCTGTAGGGCAAAAGACCAGGAAGAAGAAAAGCAGCCGCAAATATGAACTGTCAGTGCAGTTGTTCCATTGGTGGGTCCAATTCCTGCCGCTCCCAGCCATCCAAGATCCCCCCGTAGGCCACTGGTCACGGCCCGTGGGAGCTCCCCAGCTCTTGAGCAAGAGGGCAGTGAAACCGGTCGCTTCTCTTGCGAAACATTTCGGTCATTTTGGGTAAAAAGTGCTGCAAGGGCCGCTTGACCTCAGGCCCGTTCTGTGTACTCAGGGCCCCTCTCTGCCTCCTGAGCTCAACGGCTCAAAGACCAAAGCGCCGCAGCTCCAAAGACGGGAAGCACTAAACTCAAGTAAGGCCAGAAAATTATCAAGGTTTCGATGAGCTCGACTGCGTCCTGAGCTGAAGGACTGGGTGGGAACTCACAAAGGCCTCCTGTAACCCTCCAGCAGCTGTTCCCACACTCACAGTTGGGTGAAGGAGGTCTCAGGATCTCCAGGACTCGGTGGAGAGGCTCTTCATGTCATCTTGAGCCACTTGGAAAAAAAAATCCCATGGGGGGTGAAGGATGTGGCTCCCTGACACACAAGTGCTCTTGACCTACAGAACGCTTGGGTTTACGCTCGTTTTTCAGCATTTGTATATTAATATTCCCAAGCAGATCTGGCTGTGCCTAGAATAAATACCAAGGGTTTTGTGGGGTCTTGTTGGGGCCTGGGAAGCACAGGAGTCTGACTGAGCCGCTAACATAACAGACACAACAGATTCACTTCTTTCTACAATTTAAAGTAAGTGTATCAATCTTCAGTGAAAAGCACATACATTTCTCAGGTCTGAAATAAAAAAACAACCCACTTTTTAATGGAGGAAATAATATAAAATTAAATCTTTGGTTCAACATTACAAAGATTGGTTCTGCTCAGGTTGGACACAATTTTCCTTACCGTGTTCCTGCTTGGTGTGTTTTACGTTTGTCGCAGCTGGCTGTATCTGTTAGAGCAGTTCCAAGGTAGATGTGCTGAGCTTTAGATCTCCTTTCTCAAAAACATTCCCGGCATTGCTTCCAAGCAACAGATTTGGCCCATAAATTGCAGAGAGCTTTGGAGTCTCTTCAGAACATCAGCACCATAGACTCGTAGAAGAATATATGCTCTGTCCTGTCTAATATTTTATTTATATTAAAGGCCATGATGTGTTTTCTCCTGTACTCTGGGCGAAGGTTTAATTCAGCACATATATGAAAATTTCAATGTATCCCAAGGCTAATTACATATCACTGTCATTGATGCTGCTGCCTCCATAACTCACGGGCTGGTTGTTGGAGTCGCAGGGCGGAGGTCAGTAACTCATCTGGGCAGGCCTTCAGCTCCTCACCAACCCGGCTCACTGGTGCTCTGCATGTCCTTTCAAGTGATCTAATGTGCTGGGCCTTCTAATGCATCATTTTATCCTGTAACTTTTTGGTATTTACAGGCTTTCGGCTGCAATTTGTCTTGCTTGCAGCTCCAGCACCAGCAGCCACTGCTCTCCTGTCTCCTTCCCCACAGCGATTTCAGCTTCCCGTCACAGCCGTTAGTGATTACAGCCTGGTAATTGGGTTTTGCACTATTAAATCAGCCTTCAGCTCCCAGCACGATGGCCCTTGGGCTATTCTATTTGGAACATTTTATTTTGAAAGGATACCGTTTTCCTTGGAGCTTTCTAACAAAGCTTCCACAGCCCAAAATTCCTGGAGGACCCAGGAACTGTTTTCATCTTTGTTTTCGAGTCCAAAGTGAACCGGATTAACAGACTTGGTTTGTTAAAATGGACTTTAATCTCATCTCTGTCAGCCCTCAACCTGAGGAAATGCTCTGGAAGAGAAATAAACGGACAAGACATTTACGACACTGAGATCCCTCTCCATCATCCCAGGGGAGCTGGGTTTGTCTCCCTCTATGGAAAGGGTCACCCAACCCTGGCAGATCAAAGGGAAAACCAGCTCAAGGAATGCCAGCACTGCTCCTCTGTCCCAGAGCAAGGGGCATGACTTTTTCCAGTTAATCCTGCCATGCTGAGACTGTACATTTCTTGCCCTTGCATGTGGCAGGGGCACATGTTCTGCTCAGAGGATGGGTTTCCGCAGAGGGTGTGTGAAAAGAGAAGAGAAACCAAAAGCTTTAAGTTTTGGAGTTCCTACAGTCGGTTTTACTTAGTAGCTGCCTGTAAGGACTGAGAGATTTTTGAATTGGTACCCAGTGGTGTTACAGACATATTCAAACCAAAACAACAACAACAACAATTAAAACTGAGCAAAAATATTTCCAGCATTCCCCAGCTGTAATCTCGTGATGTAGCCAAAGGTCCCTGCTTGCTTCTCTCAGCTTGTGGTAACTTTCCTTGAGTCTCTGCCTTACAGCTTTCAGAGATTTTCCCCTAAACAAGGATTCCTGCATTAATTTAATGTTAATGGAGAACTCCAGTGGCAGTGGGACCCACGGGTCAGGTGCCACAGAGGGCACACGTCACTGCTGGCACCACGGAGTTCTGGCTGATGTGAGCAGCTCGTATCCACCAGCTCCCTGGATGTTATGGTCATTGCTTGAGACACGGGAAGGAACATCAGCCCAACAGAAGGGGAAAAACAACCACGGCCCTTTATCATTCGCAGCCGAGGAGGGAGAGGTGTGGGGGAGGCAGTCAGCAGAGGGAGGCATGAGCTCACAGATTCGGTGCGAGCCTCAGCCTGCGGCGTCCCTCCGAGCTCCGGAACGCAGGCAGTGGCTTCAAATGGTTCTGCAAAACTGTTTCATTTCACTTTTTCCACATTTGCACTTAGCTTTTAGAGATCAGACGAGAGCCTGAACAAATGAAGAAGCTCAAACATTCTGATCCAGGGATGTGTTGTCTGAATTATTCATTATAATCTTCATTCTCCAGTGAGTTTTCCAGCAGTTTGAGTTTCGTGAGGATTGTGGATTCTCCCTCTTTTACATTATCTTATTTAATGTATTGCAGAAGCTTTCCCATCCGCTCCTTCATGCTCCAAAATCTCAACTGAAAGAGTCACAGTGTTTGATAGAAGAGTCAGAAAAAAATGTCCTCAAGATTTTTTCTTTTTGAGAGTATTTTCAAAAACACAACTGTTTCATTAATATATATGTGCATATGCATATATAATGAAAATTTTCTTTCTGGGCCTTTGATACATGTATAAGCAGTTTACCGACACCTAGCTCTCCTCTGAGGCTGGTGGCAGACGTTAAGTGGGGCAGCAGCTGTGGGGCTGCTTCAAAACACCCCTTTGAAGAGCAGAGGGAGGAGCTCGGACTGACATCGGTCGTTACACACCATCGGAACGGCGAAACAGCCCTTCATCTGCTGCGTCTGCAAATCAGGCAACATCACTTGTCAGTCCAGCGAGGGTGGCAGGAACATCGCAGGGAAATCTGGATTGTTACTGATCTTCAAGAGGGAAAAGATGTTACTTTGAATTGCAAAAGTACTTATAGCAGCAGTACCACCTCCTGATTTTGCAAGTTTTCCGTCTTGTTATTTAAGCTTTCCACAGCAGGATGAACAGCAAAGAACAATCTGCCCCTCCTTGTCCTTCCTTGTTATGTGCATATGGTCCCCTTAGCACCACCTCAGCCTTGAAATTCAGGATTTTGTGGTGCTCTCTGCAGAGATGAAAGACCTTCCTCACCCATACCAAGCAGGCTTTGCTGTGCAAGGAGAGGTCATCCCACCAGCAGCGAGGCTCTGCGTGACTCCTCCATCTGCCCAAAACACCTCAAGGCTACCTGGCAGCGAAGTGCATCCAGGAGAAAGAGATTTTCTTCCCAAAACTCGGTGTTCCCGAGGCACACACTCCATTAAACAAGGGCTAGCCAGAGGGTGACTAAAACACCTGCCTGGAATCCAGACTGCTGCCTCCTGTGCTGAAATGTTTCCAGCTGGCCCTGCCCCAGCCACAGGCTTTTTCTTTTCTGTGGGCTGTGCAATTCAAAACCTGCAACAGCTACAGCTTCTGAATTGAAAAGCAAGTAATGTAAATCCTGTTTGCATAGGGAAGCTGTTATCTTACTAAAAGTTTATAGATTTCATGGAGTTTGAATTGATGCATCATGCCACATGAGAGGTGTGAACCTCTTGTTTAGGGCTCTCACTGCTTATCGTTCGGTAACTCTGGGCTGAGGTTGATGACAGTGTTTGGAAACTCTGTTACTCCTCAGAGAGTAAAATAATACTCCAGAAACAAACCCTCTGCCTTCTCTGTATCTGTCTTGTACCTCCGTATCCATCTTGTCTGTGTCAGACAAGATGTGTCTGATCAGTGAAGCACAGCAGAAAACACTTACTAACCTCTATTGACAGAGTCCCAGTGTAACCACTTCATTAGCTTATCCCTGACTAGAGTCTGTTTATTCGGTCTAGTATCATTCCCTTTGAAGTACTGGCTCATGGTGAACCTCCATCCATCCTCTGGCACCTCTGCAGTTTTCCAAAGTTTGTTAAGATCTAAAATTCATGAAATAGAGTCCTAAGCTATGGAGAGTATACATGACCCCGGACTTCTGAAATGAAAGTGTTTATGTTTAGCAGGTGATGCTTCATATCCTCCTTAGTTGCAGATGGTAAATTATTTCTTCTGGTGTAGATGGATCCGACTACTTTGCTTTTATATAGTAAAGAAGGAACTATGAACATTTGGTGTGATTTTTTTCCCATCTGAGGGATATAAATGGTAAAATTGTAAATAACAGAGAAGCTATTCCTAAACGAAGATTTCCAATGGTATTTTAACATCTTACGACTGTCTGTAGCACACTTAAGCTTTTGTATTTCTTCTGTTTCTTTCGTCTTGCATTCTCAATAATCTGCTTGCAATATACATACTAGCAATGAATATCTCTTCACTTCTGAACTTATTGTTCATATATATCTATATATATCTTTCTTCTCTGTGACTCAAGCTCCTTTGGATCAAGGTGCAGATGGATCTGTCAGGGAGGTTAGGATAGGATTTGGAAGGTTCTAATCACCGCAGTTGCAGAATGGGCCCACAGAGCAAAACCTCCACTGTCTGTAGCTTCAGGAGACCAGCGCCAGGGGAAAAAGGAGATCTGCAGGGCCACCGTGCTCTTTCCTCCAGAAACACTGCCCAACACATCCCTGCATGGAGCGTGCCTGGCTCCAGCCCATCTCTCCAGGCACAGCATCCCAGCATTTATCTCCCAGCACCTACAGCCCACCTGCTGGCTCTTCCTCGCTCACATCCCAGCGCTGGCTGTTCCTCAAAAACATCATGTGTTTGGCACGAGGATGCTCCCCAGGACAGCGCAGCAGACATCCTCTAGACACCCTGGGCAAAAATGAAGAACCTGCCACTTGTCCAGTCCCCCTGCTTTTTGCTCCATCCCCCAAGCAGCTGCCAGCATCTTATCCACCCAAGAAGGACACCTTCCCCTTGGATGAGGCATTCGGAGGAAGGAGGTAGGAGGAACATCTGCAGTGAGGAGCTGGGACCATGTCCTGCTTCCCCAGCCAGCAAGAGCTGAGCTGCTGCCAGCAAGGGAGGAGGTTTCTGTGGGTACCAGATCGCTGGCAAAAGGCTGATGCATCTGTGTGGTTGACTCATTAATGTGCTCATCTTTCCCTGAACCCGTCCTCTTCTTCCCTCTCTCCCCACCACATCCTCCTCCTCCTGCTTTCAGACATTCCCTTCCCTTTGTCTCCCTGTCCTTCGAGCTGCTGCCTGCCTGGACACCTTCAGCAGCACCACCACAGAGCTCCTTCTGCGTGGGTGCCTCTACATGGCTTCATCCTTCAGAGCCAAGCGCGCGCCTTGGGGAGGCTGCCAGGGGATGTGTGAAACAGGAGAGCAGCTGCTTCCCTAAGTTGTGTGGCTAAGGTTTATTCCATATCATGGAAATACAAATAAGGAGGAAAATGGTAAATGAAACTCACAGACACACAACCATTAATGAGCAGGTGATGAGAGAGATAATAAAGGAAGCCAGAGCTTGTCAGGCACTTATGGCACTACTCTGGCTTTGGAAAGGGTCAGCCTCGATTTTGAAACTGATAAGATGGGGAAAACATGGTTAGTGTGAATATTAGGGGTTATTTGAAGGAGATTGGAGGAGTGCACAAAACTTATTATGGGATATTTAAGGGAAGGATCAAAGAAGGAAGGGAAGGATCAGGGAAGTATGGGAAGATAGCAAGAAGGAAGGTTGGAGGGATCAGACATGTCAGCAGGTGTTTGGGCAGAACGTTCACCTGACTGGGCCCTGCCCTTGACGCCTGCAGTTCTGGCCTGTCTTCTTGTTAAATCCCACTCTTAACTCCAGCCCCTGGGGAAGACTCAAGGTCTGAACCAAGGCTGGTTGAGGCAGCCAGGGTAGAAGACACTGGACAGGATATGCAAGGGATCCGTGAGTGTGGGGTGCCTGTGAAGGCCAAGAATATGGAAGAGTATTGATGGGAAAAAAGATCCACAAAAGCACCAAGCAGCAAAGATACTCTATCCCAACACTGAGATGTGAACAACGTATCCATACGAATGGTGATTCTTCAAAGCTACATTGCAGGGACTTTCTAGGTGCCAGCCTGGAACTCTGCTAACAGTAGGCATTCACCAGTTACCCTCCCAAATGCTGTTGGTGAGTGTGCTGGGCTTCAGACATGAGGTAAATGCAAAGTCTCGATTGCAACAAGAAAGAAAATGTGTTTTACTAAGTAACTACAAGTTGCCAAGAGATGCTCAGCAGAGGCAGGTACTCAGAAAGCAGACCCAATGAATAAAGATAAATCCAGTGGAACTGGAGTACTAGGAGAGAACCTGCAAAGAGCATGAGGGAACTCCATTCCAGCTGCTTTCAGGAAGCCTTCACTTGTACAGTCAACATGAGGAACAGCTGCACCAACAGCTGCTGAGTTAGAAAATTGTCTTTAACAAGTTTGAAGCCAATCAATCATTTTCAATACCTTGAAACAAGGGAACCATGTTTGAAAACCAAAAGTTTGAGGTTCAACTGTCTTCAGAACTGGAAAAACAACTGTCCACTCAGGTGCCAAAGTGAAAATTAAAACACTTAAACCATCTTTCTGTGTGTGCTTTGAGCTGCTGTGACTGCAAAGCAACCAAATAACCATGGTATCACTGTGAGAAAACACTGTTCCACAATAGATTCAAGTAAAGGCTGAAATCAGAGCACACCAGCCTGGAACACACAAGGTTGCACTCTTGCCATTTCACATGTAGCTATCAAACCTAAAGCCTGAAAAGCAGGTCTTGGAAGTTTGTTCTACCTCCTTTTGTGAGCGTCAACGGGTACAGAAAGCCTTTATTCCTGTCTTGTACAAAGCCATGAAGGGAATCAGAATTACCCCAAGTAGATCAGTGCAAGCTTACAGGGAGCCTTGCCACCAGCCACTCCTTGAGCTGCTGCAAATGGCTGGTGAGAGCGTTACAGTATTCCCTGATAAGAGGGATACCGACAGATAAGAAAATACCTTGGAAAATATTTTCACAGGATTACTTTTTACTAGGACTCTTATCAGAAAAATAGCACATATTTTCATCTCAAGGCACTAAAACTGAGAGATGAGATTTTATCTCCAGCTCTTTAAAGTTACCAAAGTTCAGTAAAAAAGTTTCTGTAATGATGTTCAGAAATTATTTATTTTTACATGAACTGTTGTGGCACCCCTAAAACAAAGCATATCTTCCCCAGATTGCTTACTCTCAATACTTCTTCACAACTTGGTGACATTACATTAAGACAAAAGTAAGCTCATGTTTCCCCACATGCTTAAAACTGAGTTAGGAGACCCTCCAGTTATCGATGTGTCAGGTAAGTGAAAATACTGACAGCACTTCTGAGGGAAAGATACATCCAGCATAAGTGCATCAGAGGAACCTTTGTTGGCACTCAAGTGTCACCTTCATGTTCAGCCAGAAGGACTAAACACCAAAGCCAGGTCAGGAAGAACTTTGACAGGCTGAAGGAGTGGTTATGTTACCTTAAGTTTAGCATGAGCTGGAGTGAAATACAGATATGAACTGGATGCCAAAGGACAATCATAACTGAAACTGCCACTGCCAGTACAAAACCTCCTGTTCTGGCAATGAAGTGAGAGAACTCCCAAATTCAGCAGAGTCCTGACAAAGGCTATGTCTGTCAACTGGCCTCCAGCACTGATTACAAGGCTTGTCTTTCCTTCTCATCCTATTAATCTTTCAGACATCACAGTGAGCTTCAATCTTTTCGCATACTGACAGTGCTGAAAAATGTAAGTAATAAAATCTAGGTAGTTCACTCTCTCAAAAGGAGAAGAATCTGCCAACTCATATAAAATCAGCATTTCAGAAGTGGAACATGAATTCCCATGCTACTCATCTGAAATGAAATACCCACAGGCTTCAAGAAATGCACACTCTCAGTCTCAAAATATAGACAGAAGCATCCAGCAGTATGGAAAAAATATTGAGCAGTAGTCGGGTAAAATGAGGGAATACTACAATAATTTCTTGCATTTGTTTCAATTTTTAGAAGTCTCTCTTAAAAAAGAAACCCTAAAATACTCCCTGCAGTTTTAATCCCTGCTCTTAAATGCCCAAATGTGTCTTTTTTATAGACAGAGAAAATGGCTGTACCAAATGTTCTCCCTTCTTCTGCGTTTGCTGATAGCAACAATTTCTATCAGTAAGTGTGAGTTGGCTACACGACACATCTATTTTTCATGAATTTTTTAAAAGGCTCTTTTCATGTCCACTAGAAGATTTCTTTTTTAGGAATCTATGAAGTTAACAAAGTGAGATCCACTAAATTAAAGTGACAAAATAGATGGGTTATCTCAGTAATGGTTCTGTTCCCACTATTTTGTTGCAAAGTATGCAAAAAGTCCTGTCTTAAAAAGTAAATCCAGAGCACTCCAAATAAAAAAAAAAAAAAAGAAATCATAATGAAAGGCTGAAGTGACATTTAGTGTCGCAGTGCTTTATTTCTGTCATTGCAGTAACTCTCTCTTTATGTGCCATTAAAACCTGGGAATACAACAGTTTCACGGTTGCTTCTGAGTATCTTTCAGTCATTCCTCTAACAGAGCTCGTACAAATTAAAGCTGAAATTTTCCAAGCAGTCTCAATAAGTGAGGAGATCATCATCAGCCATTGTCAGTGAGATCTTTTGAATATTGTACCCCTACTACTTATTTTGATTAGGAGCTGTAAGTCCTCTATTTCATATAGGCCTCTTGAGACGCCTCCATCTAAGGCTCAAATGAAGGAAGAATATCATGAAGACAGATGGTAAAATGTACACAGCTAATCTATGCCTAAAGCTCAGTTTAGTTACCCCTTGGTTGACAGTCTAGAGACAGGAGATATTAATAACAATTTTTCTGTAACTACCATGAACATACTTACTGGTTTACATAACAATAATCTGTTAATGGTCAATTATGCTGACAGTGTGACATTTGAAGTTAGATGAGATGAATTCTGCCCAGAAACTCCACATATCATCTGTGGAAGTTATCTAACCTTAAATATTACATACTGTGGATTTCATGTCCTCCCTGAAGGTTTATACTCCGTGTTCTCACCATGTCTGCAATCCATTCCCCACCTCAAGAAGGCATATGCTACCAAGTCAATATTTCCTCCTTGAGTAATTAATACTTACATCTGACTAAAATATTTTGGGGATACCTTACCTATTGCTCAGAAAGACTTTTTTGTTGTGACTCTTTCTATCACAATAAACTCTTTAAACCTACAGCTCATCACTGGCCCTTGCTACTTGATTGTTCAGTGTCCTGCACTTCAATTCTTTGCTTGCTATTCTTGCACTGCTCTTTAGTCAGTGTTCTGGCCTCACTTTAGCCCTTTAGCCCCTGGAGTCTCATAACCCTTAACTACACCAAGAGTCTGTGGCTGACGTTAGCCAGTGTCAACAAGATTATACTGAGTAAAGATTGGTGCCTATACTTATAATGGATGTTGCACACAGTTAACCCAAATATATGATGCCCATTTACCAGCTTTTTATCTTTATGTCAAAGCATTTGTAACCAGGAAAAAGAGGAATAATAAGACTTTTGACTATAGGAGGAAAAAAAAGTGCAGTTTCTATATCTATAGCTCCAGGCTTCTCTACGTTTCCAGCACTCCCCCTTCTATCTAAGCATGGCATCGATACTTTAGGTAAGTCAGATTACACAATTCATTTACTTGCAGGTCTTAGCAGACAGATTTATAAAAACAAACAAACCAGAACAAAACCAAAACTAATACACATAAACTTTCACTTTATGGACATCTTTGTCTTCGCATTCTCTTTGCTTGTTGTAATAGTAGAATGTATTGTCCCTTCTCTGAAGTTTCTTAATGAATCCTGTTTCTGGCCAACACTCTACCTACAAATAGAATGAAAAGGATATACATTCACCTGAACATGCTCACATTAAACCATGTTTGTGCATCATCTTGCAAGGAATATAGGGTATACTTCCATGGGAAAATTTCATTTGCATCTATATACTGCTTTTCTATTAATTTGTTGAACTTTTAAAAACAGATTAAGAACAAGATGTCAGAAACCAGTTCTCAGGTTTACTATAAAGAGTTATGTGACCCAAAAAGTCTAGAAGTGAATATCCAAGGATATTTGATGGACTAATTTAAAAAAAAGCTTTTAAAATACATTGTTCAGGAATATAACAGTGATACCATTCAGTTATTGAGTAACGTGAGAGGCTGAGAGAGTCCATTTCTGCAAGACTGACATATACTCGAAGGTTTCTTCCTGACCATGAAAAACATGCTTTTCATTAGCAACTTCATGAAAATAAAGTCAGCTGTATGTATCACAGCAGGATCAGTCTTGCATGAAACAAACCAGCACCCCCCTGGTGCTCTTCAGTGTTGCACAGTGTGAAGCTTTAAACTAAAGGCTTGAGCACTTGCATGTTCAACAGCTTTATGGCTTTAGTAACTCTTTGCAGCTTCAACACCTGCGAAATGCTTCTGATCAAACTGAACCTCATTTCTCTTCCAGACAGAGCTGACAACAGGATGTCAAATTGGAGCTTTCTCTAATTGGAGAGTCCCAGAAGTGGTTTCATCACTTACCTTATTGCTTCAAGGCATTGTCTGTCTAAACATAACAGCCTTAATCTTCATTCTACCTACCTTATAATTGCATCATTAGTAGCAGCTGCATTACAGAAACCTAATATAGGGTAAACAAGACATTTCAGAATGTGTTTGAAAGAGAATCACTGCCAGGCCCTGGCAGGTTGGAACAGAACACACACTCATTTTAATGAGTCTGTGGTGTTCTTTAATGTTCATCAGGGTTTAATTGCCAATGGTTGTGCCCTGACATAAATCTTAACCACACAGATCCTACCACGCTAATTACAAGATTTCCTTCTGCAGTTATTGGAATTTACACTATAGTCTTTGCATTTGTAACCCAGCCCACAACAAAATAATAAACTGTATCTTATGCACACCAATGTTTTGCTGTGTTGTGAGGAGTAGTGTGTGAGGATTAACTGGATGAGGAGTGACTTTATTAGGAACATTCTGCTCTTTCTTATGTGCAGAAGAGTTTAAGATCTTTTAAAAGTGGATTTTTCATACTGTATTTGCTGTTTTGGAAGACAAATTACAGACCTCTGATAAAGATGGTGTGTTGTTTGCTGTATTAACCTCTTGGTTGCTATTTTGAACCTCAAGTAGCCACCAAATACTTGGTCATTACTCAGTAGCTCAATGGCCGATACTCAGAGAAGCAAGTCCTTGGTGTTGACAAAAGCCTGTGTCACAGCTGCTTTAATTACAGGTGGTATCAAATATTTCCATTGTGGAAATATTCCACTTCCAACAGAGGTCAAGTTTTAAGAGTGCACAAAGCCTGTGCTGCCACACAACCAACTGCTGAAGCTGGTGACAGTGACCCAGGACTAACTCCCTGGACAACAAACGAGTTTCCCATCAAGTCTGTTAACAGACTAAGGGGGAAACTTCAGAGAACTCACTTTTAAATATTCCTTTCCTCAGTGCTGATTTATTCCCCTCAGATATCAGCTACATCTATTCAAAGAAATCTGTAATGCTTCTAAATACTTGAGAGAGGAGGAATAAAAACAGCTCAAGAATTCAAGTCAGACCTGTGAGGAAAAACACTGTATCAGAACCCAGCCTAAATGAAAGGAAATAAGCAGCACTTCCATTTTTATTTAACCATGTAACATGAGACAGAAGTTTAAAGTAATAACCCTTGCAAAGTCCTAAATCTTACCACATCAACTTGTTTTACTTGTTTATATTCCACCTCATCTCTGTATCCAGCTTGCTGGAATCTGTACAAGTTCTCTACATCATCTGACCATATTTTGGCACGATGCATAGATTTTGGTTTGATGTCAGCTTTAACCATGACTCCAGAAACTTCAGACTTTTTCCTGAAATTAGAGTTTTAAAAATTAAATAGAGAAGACAGAAGCAGGTGATTTTGATAGGGATATACAGAAATGTACCCATTTTATATATATAATATATAATTTTAAAATAACGGAATTACAGACCTCAAAGTCTGAGTTAAAAAAAAAAAAGTGATAAGGAGTTGGAATCAAATTAAATGCACTGTTTGATCTCAAACAAACCCAACTTATCTATACCTCAATATACACCTTGACATAACCTACTAAAATTTAACTGCATGTATTGATGCATTAAAAAAAAAAAAACAAACAATTTTTAAATTTCACATCTTTGCAGTTGCTGTCCCTTTGGGTCAGGCAGTTTTTCTGGTTTTTTTTTCCTTCCTCCTGTAGTGACACCAAACTGAGAGCCACAGAATCAAGATCTGGGCTGTTCCTGAAGAGCAGCAAACACTCGGGATGGGAGAGGAAGGGAAAAGGGAAGTGCACGGCCAGTCTCATGCCACAGTGCAGCTGAGAGACAAGAGGTCTTGAGAGATTAACCGGGTAAAGAGACAAAGCACACAACCTGCCAAAATTCACCCTCTTCTAACCTTGCCCAATCAAAACCTGCACTGACTGCCATGGACTTCCTCCTCACACAAAACCCGTTTGTTCAGTTTGCTGAGAAACAGTAAGTAGATTAATCAACTGCTAAACCTGAATAGGGTAGAACTGGGACAAGATGCAACTCAAACTGTAAAAAACCAAAACCAAACAAACCCAAAAAGCAATAAAAAAATTGCAAACAATGTCACCTCACCAGGGAAGGATCTGAACTTTATCTAAAAAAATAAGAATCATTTGACTTCTACCTTATATCTAAATTCTACTGCATTTGCTTGAATGTATCTTATTCTGCTACGAAAACGGAACTTCTATTGCAAGCAAAACACACACAGCACTGTCATGGCTAGCAGGCATGATCAGAGATGAGTCCTTTCCTAGGTTTGTAATGTCACCAAGCTTCAGCTTCATATTTAGGAAGGCATCTTCAAGGAATGAGAGAAAGATTCTGGATTTTGCAGTGAGAGGAGGAACACAGCCTCGCACCCTGTGGGTATTATGCTGCCTCCAACCCCTGCGCACGGAGTAAAATTTCCTTACTTAGCAAGTTCCTGTTTCAACTGAGAGCTTGAGAAGATGAATGCTGAAATCTTATCAAATGTAGAAATGCCACTGGTCTGCTAGAAAAGCAGATATTAGAAAAAAATCTCGCAACACAGCATGCAAATCTTCAGGGAAATTACATGAAGAATAATTGTTACCATAATATGGAACTGGCAGAATTCTGCATCTCTGCCAGCGGACTGCACGGGAGCCATCAGCAAACAAAGAAAGGGCCTTTCATCTCTTAGAGAATACACTTTATTAAAGATCAATAAATATATGCACAAGGGCTCTTTTCTGGCAACCGTAAACTATTTCTTGCAGTACAGCGTTCCAAGCCTTCTTTTACCAGGCTCTGCATCATTTTGCAATCAAAAGCAATCATTTACTAAAATAAAAATGTTGTTTTCCCACCCAGTTATCAGGTGCCACATACGAATTAACAGGATAAGCACATAACTTTATTCTAAATCTTTAGGGTCTTGAGATATCCATCTCAACATAATTTTTTTCTCCTGTGCTGCAAAGGGCTCTTTCGTAGCCATGCCAGAATTTTTTCAAGCCCTGCATATGCTCATTAGTGTTTGATGAGAACTGTTGTCAGTCAATATTGACCTTAGACAGCAGGTATGATTAGCAATAACATCAGATCTTAATAAATTATGAACTGTGATGAATTTAAGGGTCTTGTCATAACTTACATGTTACTACTGTTATGTACTTCTTGACAAGATGTGCTGGATTCACCTGATGCATGTGCTTCTTCAAGACATCCGGATAGGTCTGCTGCTTCCTGAGTCACCATTAATTCAGGGTGCCTGTCCTCAGGCCTTCCTGCTCAGAAAAGAGATGTAAAAGTTATATATTGAAAGTTTCAGCTTGGTGACTTCAAACAATGAAAGCATCACCCTGACATTTTTTGGCTGCTATTTAAAAATTTGTACTCTTTGTCTGTTGTAAGTGTGTCCAAGTTCCATGCACAGAGATGTTTTCATTGCACCAGAGAAGGAGACAGCTGTAACTCCAGCCAGGAATTCAAGGAAGAGACAAAAGACAGATAAAGGCAAATGAAAGAATGCAAGAGAGTGGTAAGAAAATATTCAATGTAACACCAGCAGTTTTCATTTAAAGAGAATTGTTGAATAGTGAAGGGGACTTTGTTAAAGATGAAAATGTTTGCCAACTTCTCATTTAGGGTAAGTATTGAGATTTCATATACCTCTGTTTTGGCTTTCAGAACACATTTTCCAATTTAATCATAACACAATTACTGTGGAATCCTGACTAGCCTGGGCTGGCATATGGTGGTTTCCTTAACAGTTACACAAGGGTTTGTGGGAGGAGAGTGTCTGCTCCTTAAGGGTATCTGCTCGAGGACCGTTTTTCAGTGCAGTAAGGAATTACAGGAAAGGGAGGAAGCCATAAAACAAGAACATATGGGGACTCAAACCTGAGCAGTAAATGAGAGAGGTGCTGATGAGAACCAAACCCGGTTAGTCACATTAATTCATGGGGCACGAGAGGAGCGTGAGAATGTTTATTCCAGCAAGGTTGCCTGATCAGGGCTCCTTGTCACTTGGAAAATTAGGGAAAAGGGGGAAAACAGAAACAAAATATAAGGAGACAAGGACCTGACAAAACAAGAAACAAACCTCACCACTCTCACCAAGAATGGTGGTTCTTGATAGGCTATGAAGAAACTACATGAACCAGGAAGATCAGCCTGGATTTTGCACTGATAGGACTGTGAAGCAGGGGGACCCAGACTTGGAGAGGAGTGGGAATCCATGGAGCTGTACAGATCTGTGAGGAATGTGTAGGGGAAATGGAGCAGGGGCGAACAAAGATGGGAATAGACATAAAGAAGTATAAAAGAAGCCAGCCATTGGTAAAACAGCACCTGTCAATACATGTTCCTGGCTGAGCCCCACGCCTGATCATCACAGACTGTCCTACCCTATTGTATCTTCTTAAATCTTAACCACCTCTCTGCATAAGCTCACTTTGTATCCCACATGTGTGTGTGATGGAGGACAAAGTGCCAGCCGCTGGTAAGATCTGTGTGTGAGTGAACACTGGTGCCAGCTCCTGGAGTCAGACTGGGGGTAAGGGCACCTCTGGCCTGTGATGTCAGCTGTTGGAGCAGGTGGGGGCTTTAACTTTCAGCCACTGGAGAAGGAACAGGATGTGTCCTGAAAAATGAGCTGCTGGAGCAGGGCTGTCGTGAGTGAGGGGCTCCATGTCAGCATATGGAGCAGGTCACAGCCTGCGTGCCTGGTGCTGGATACTGGGGAGAAGGGTTGTCTGTATCTTCACCAGCTTTGGTAATCCTACAGCATGCACCCATGTTTACCAGCAAATTTTAAGCTGAAGGGTAGAGGCACCTTGGGTCCAGGACAGGGGGTCCTGCAGCATCCTCAGCCTGGGCAGGAGCTCCATGACCCCACACAGGAGAGGCTCTGGACCAGAGCAGCGGGAGGAGATGGCTGCGCTTCCTACATCACTTACCACGAGTCAGCAAATATAGGGGTCCCAGAAAAGACAGCAAGAGATCTCATAGAATCCTAGAATGGTTTGGGTTGGAAGTGACCCTAAAGATCATCTCATTCCAAACCCCCAGCCATGGGCAGGGACACCTTCCACTGGACCACGTTGCTCCAAGCCCCATCCAACCCGGCCTTGAACCTTTCCAGGGATGGGGCTGCCACAACTTCTCTAGGAAGCCTCTTCCACCGTCTCACCGCCCTCTTTGTAAAAAAATTTCTCGCTAATATCTAAACCTAAGTTTCCCCTCTGTAATAAACAGCTATGATTCGTGTCACAAGAATAAAAGAAACAAATGGGTTATTATAGCCTCAGGGAAGGAGAAAACAAACAGTTTGTAAAACTTAATTACACTCCCATAAAGACATAAGACAGACCACTGCCTCCCCTGTTTTCCCTAGACATGGGGAATCCTAGAATTTATAACCTTTTAGGATTTATAACTTGTAATCTTTGAATTTATAACTTTTTAAAATTTATAACTAGAATTTATAACTTTTCAGAATTTATAACTTGTATTTATAACCTTTTTAGAATTTATAACTTGTAATCTTGGAATTTATAACTTCTGATAGATAATGTTAGAATTTATAACTTGCAACTTGTTGTAAAAGATAACAAATTAATTAACCTTAATTGTCAAAGAAATATATGTTGAATACCTGAAATAGCTA
>VZRE01009923.1:312167-339083 GCA_013396775.1 Cephalopterus ornatus
GGTGGGGTCGCGTCGCCATTGGCTGGGGGCCGAGGGAGGCGGAAGCGCGCGGCGCCGGCGGAGGAGGCCATGAGCCGGTTCGGGGGCCGCACGCGCGAGTACCCGGCGCTGTCCATCGACCGCTTCGACCACCACAACCTGCGCGCCCGCGCCTTCTTCCTGTCCCACTGCCACAAGGGTGAGCGGCCCCGCGGGGCCGGGAGCGTGCCCCGGGCGCGTCACACCCCACACACACCCCAGTGACCGCCGTGCCTCTCTGTGTCTCCCCAGATCACATGAAGGGGCTGCGGGCGCCCGCCCTGAAGCGCCGGCTGGAGGGCAGGTACGGCGGCGGCTGAGGGGGGACGGGGCCGGCAGCGCCGAGGGGGAGGCGGCTGGTGCGCGGCAAAGCGTGGGCGAAACAGCGTGAGGGGAGCTGCCGTGGGTTGTGAGTCACAGCAGGGACACCTCCCACCAGACCAGGGTGCTCCAAGCCCCGTCCAGCCCGCCCTTGAGCGCTCCCAGGGATGGGGCAGCCGCAGCTCCTCCAGGCATGCTGTGTCAGTGTATAACCGGCCTCACTGTACGAAGTTTTTTCCTTTTATCTACCTAAGCTTTCAATTTAAAGTCATTCCTCTCTGTTCTTGTAAAACGTCCCTCTCCGTCGTTCTTATAAGCCCCCTTAAAGTATCGAATGGTGGCAGTATTGAAGGCTCCCCAGAGCCTTCTCCATGCTGAACTACCCCAACTCTCTCAGCCTGTCTCCATACGAGAGGTGATCCAGCCCTTGGATCGTCTTTGTGGCTTCCTCTGGACCTGCTCCTTTCCTTCCTGTGCTGTGGACCCCAGAGCTGGGTGCAGCACTCCAGGTGGGGTCTCACAAGGGCAGAGCAGAGGGGGAGAATCATCTCCCTTGATCTGCTGGAGATGCAGCCCAGGATGCAGTTGACTTTCTGGGTTGTGAGTGCACATTGCTGGCTCATGTCCATTTTTTCATCCACCAGTGCCCCCAAAACCTTCTCCACAGGGCTGCTCTTGATCCATTCATAGCCTCTATTAATCCTGAGCGTTGCCCCAACTCAGGTGCACTTGGCCTTGTCAAACTTCATGAATATCTCTGCTGTTACTCCCTGGAAGCACATGCCGGCAGTGCTGTCTGTGCTTGTGCTGTGAAGGAGACCAGCAAGTTGAGGGAGACAATTATTCTGCTCTGGCCAGCACTTGTGAGACTTTTTCTGGAGTATTTGGTCCAGTCCTGGACTCCCCTGGATAAAAAAATACTCTACAGGGTGTTCTGGAGCAGGATCACCGCACCTTATTCACCACGAGGGTGGTCAAACATGGGAATGGGCCCAGGGAGGCTGTGGGATAGCTCTCCGGCACTTTTAATTTATTAGAGTAGATGATGCATCTCCTCAGATGCAAGCAGAGAATCTCTCTTTGCTCGTCAGGTCTCTGCACTGTGCACAAGATCAATAGGGAGTATTCTGTGTTCTGCTGAATGTTCCCAAATGCCTGTTCCAGGGGTGTGGGTATAGAAACAGAAACCTGTGCATGTGACCATTTGTATCTACAAAAATCCGTGCAGGCATGGGCACACAGAGGTAAGTTTGGGTTTGCTGTGCTGAAGACAAGCCTGCAGGGTTCCTGCTCTGCAGGTCTCTTCACATGAGAGAGGGTTCTGAGCACAGGTTTTGACGTGCTGGGTGCCAGGTGCTGATGTGTCGTTAGATTGTTCCTCGCCTCTACTTTAAAAACCACTTCTCTGTGTTTTTTGTCTCCTCACAGCTTGAAAGTTAAACTGTACTGCTCACCAGTAACTAAGGAATTACTGTTGAGTAACTGGAAATACAAGTTTTGGGAGAATCATATTGTGAGTTTGTGTTTATTTTAAAATACCACTTTCCAAGCAGTGATTCTCGGAAAGAGGAAGTTTCTGCTCGTCAGAAATGCCTAAATGTCGTTGTCGATACAATGTTTCAGGGCTGAAGTGTTTCGAACAGTGTTCCTTTTCTGCTGCTTCCTGTGTGGGATTGGTTTATTGCTTTTTAATTATTTTTCCCTCCATGAAGTTTTTCCTTCCCTCTCACCCTCAGTTTTACATGGCCTTCATCTTTACATTGATCATTTGTATCTCTGTATTCATTTCCTTACCTTGCTCATGTCTTTTTGCTCCTGTCCTTAATTAATTTCTCTTTCGCTTAATTTAAAATCCCTTATTGCTTGAAGAATATATAATCTGTAGTTATATTACTTTCCTTTTGCTTTTGGGAAAATGGACTATCTCTAACATGAAAAAGTTTTAGTGATGTAAAGTCACTGAAGAACTAAATCAGTTTACATGATGTACACTGTTTGGAACCAAACTTCAAGTGATCAGTGTCATGTACAGATGTGACTTGTAGTTATTTCCTTCCCTTTGCAGACACAGGCAACATGAAATTGAGCATGGTTTTATTTACAGAAATAAAAATAATCACCTCTGCACAGACACAGGAATCCATGCTCCCTGTGATCTGTGGGCTCTCCTTCTGGTAATAGGGGGTGGTGGGAAGTGCTGTAGCACAGATCTGTCCTAGGAAGATCCACTGCTGTGCTCTAGGACTGGGATGTCTTGGGCTTAGCAGTCATCCAAAAATAAGGCATATGATCCAGCCACAGAAAGAAGAGGTGTTGCTGTAAGAAGTCCAGCATGCTCTAACTTTTTTAGGCATGCACACCTTGGTGGAGGTATCTCCATTTAATTTTTAGACAACTTTTAGGAAACTTTTTCCACTGGAAATGGAAATTCATGACTGTGGGAAAATAAGTTTAATTTTACAGGCTTAGCAATAACCACAGTGAGTGCTAGAGGTATCTGGAAAATGAATACCAGCCATAAACGTGAAACACAATGTCTAGCAAATCCTATAATGCAATTAATCATTTTGTTACAGGTTGCACTGGAAGTTGAAGCTCCAACTCAGATTTCTTTAGTAGATGAAACANCTGTGCTGTGGACCCCAGAGCTGGGTGCAGCACTCCAGGTGGGGTCTCACAAGGGCAGAGCAGAGGGGGAGAATCATCTCCCTTGATCTGCTGGAGATGCAGCCCAGGATGCAGTTGACTTTCTGGGTTGTGAGTGCACATTGCTGGCTCATGTCCATTTTTTCATCCACCAGTGCCCCCAAAACCTTCTCCACAGGGCTGCTCTTGATCCATTCATAGCCTCTATTAATCCTGAGCGTTGCCCCAACTCAGGTGCACTTGGCCTTGTCAAACTTCATGAATATCTCTGCTGTTACTCCCTGGAAGCACATGCCGGCAGTGCTGTCTGTGCTTGTGCTGTGAAGGAGACCAGCAAGTTGAGGGAGACAATTATTCTGCTCTGGCCAGCACTTGTGAGACTTTTTCTGGAGTATTTGGTCCAGTCCTGGACTCCCCTGGATAAAAAAATACTCTACAGGGTGTTCTGGAGCAGGATCACCGCACCTTATTCACCACGAGGGTGGTCAAACATGGGAATGGGCCCAGGGAGGCTGTGGGATAGCTCTCCGGCACTTTTAATTTATTAGAGTAGATGATGCATCTCCTCAGATGCAAGCAGAGAATCTCTCTTTGCTCGTCAGGTCTCTGCACTGTGCACAAGATCAATAGGGAGTATTCTGTGTTCTGCTGAATGTTCCCAAATGCCTGTTCCAGGGGTGTGGGTATAGAAACAGAAACCTGTGCATGTGACCATTTGTATCTACAAAAATCCGTGCAGGCATGGGCACACAGAGGTAAGTTTGGGTTTGCTGTGCTGAAGACAAGCCTGCAGGGTTCCTGCTCTGCAGGTCTCTTCACATGAGAGAGGGTTCTGAGCACAGGTTTTGACGTGCTGGGTGCCAGGTGCTGATGTGTCGTTAGATTGTTCCTCGCCTCTACTTTAAAAACCACTTCTCTGTGTTTTTTGTCTCCTCACAGCTTGAAAGTTAAACTGTACTGCTCACCAGTAACTAAGGAATTACTGTTGAGTAACTGGAAATACAAGTTTTGGGAGAATCATATTGTGAGTTTGTGTTTATTTTAAAATACCACTTTCCAAGCAGTGATTCTCGGAAAGAGGAAGTTTCTGCTCGTCAGAAATGCCTAAATGTCGTTGTCGATACAATGTTTCAGGGCTGAAGTGTTTCGAACAGTGTTCCTTTTCTGCTGCTTCCTGTGTGGGATTGGTTTATTGCTTTTTAATTATTTTTCCCTCCATGAAGTTTTTCCTTCCCTCTCACCCTCAGTTTTACATGGCCTTCATCTTTACATTGATCATTTGTATCTCTGTATTCATTTCCTTACCTTGCTCATGTCTTTTTGCTCCTGTCCTTAATTAATTTCTCTTTCGCTTAATTTAAAATCCCTTATTGCTTGAAGAATATATAATCTGTAGTTATATTACTTTCCTTTTGCTTTTGGGAAAATGGACTATCTCTAACATGAAAAAGTTTTAGTGATGTAAAGTCACTGAAGAACTAAATCAGTTTACATGATGTACACTGTTTGGAACCAAACTTCAAGTGATCAGTGTCATGTACAGATGTGACTTGTAGTTATTTCCTTCCCTTTGCAGACACAGGCAACATGAAATTGAGCATGGTTTTATTTACAGAAATAAAAATAATCACCTCTGCACAGACACAGGAATCCATGCTCCCTGTGATCTGTGGGCTCTCCTTCTGGTAATAGGGGGTGGTGGGAAGTGCTGTAGCACAGATCTGTCCTAGGAAGATCCACTGCTGTGCTCTAGGACTGGGATGTCTTGGGCTTAGCAGTCATCCAAAAATAAGGCATATGATCCAGCCACAGAAAGAAGAGGTGTTGCTGTAAGAAGTCCAGCATGCTCTAACTTTTTTAGGCATGCACACCTTGGTGGAGGTATCTCCATTTAATTTTTAGACAACTTTTAGGAAACTTTTTCCACTGGAAATGGAAATTCATGACTGTGGGAAAATAAGTTTAATTTTACAGGCTTAGCAATAACCACAGTGAGTGCTAGAGGTATCTGGAAAATGAATACCAGCCATAAACGTGAAACACAATGTCTAGCAAATCCTATAATGCAATTAATCATTTTGTTACAGGTTGCACTGGAAGTTGAAGCTCCAACTCAGATTTCTTTAGTAGATGAAACATCTGGTGAGGTAAGTTCCAGGAAAAAAAAGATTCATATATTAGTAATGGGCAGTAATGCTGTTTATGTGAGTATGAGAAACACGTCTTACCTGTAACATCCCAAGAGGAAGAACTATTTTTACAATGCATGTTACCTTCCTCTCCTGGATGTGCAGCCAATGAATTCTGTTGCCCTGCTTTGTTCTTACTATCATAGCATTCTTTTGGCAATGCCTTTCCAGGGTATTTGTGATCTCCAACTTACCTATTGCTCTTTTCACTTTGTGTCTTCTGGCTTGTTTTAATTAAAAAGCTTTAAATGCAGAACAGTAAGGTCTAGTAGAGCATCTCCACACAAAGTGTATCCCAAGATGCCATTTCCGTGGTGCTTGTGGATGCTTGGTAGATGGGAGGCTGGACATGGCATGTGTTCACAGCCCAGAAAATCAAACGTGTCCTGGGCTGTGTCACAGGAACCGTGGGCAGCAGGTTGAGGGAGGGGGTTCTGCTTCTCTGCTCTGCTCTGGGGAGAGCCCACCTGGAGGGCTGTGTCCAGCTCTGGAGTCCCCAGTACAGGAAAGACATGGACCTGTTGGAGCAGGTCCAGAGAAGGGCTACCAAAAGGGAAAGGGCTACATCTGAGGAAAGGCTGAGAGTTGGGGTTGCTCAGCCTGGAGAAGAGAAGGCTCTGGGGAGACCTTTCAGTACTTAAAGGGGGCTTATAAGAAAAATGGGGACAGACTTTTTAGTAGGGCTTGTAGGGACGGAACAAGGGGTGATAGATTTACACTAACACAGTGTCAATTCAGACTAGACATAAGGAAGAAATTTTTTACTATGAGTATGGTGAAACACTGGAACAGGTTGCCCAGAGGTGGTGGATGTCCCATCCCTGGAAACACTCAAGTTCAAGATGGATGAGACTGAGCAATCCATTCTAGTTGAAGCTGTCCCTGCCCATGGCAGGGGTGTTGGACTGGATGAACTTTAAAGGTCCCTTCCAACCCAAACTATTCTGTGATTCTGTACTTGCTCATCAGGAACTAGGGAAGCAGAAATGTCTTATATCCACCTTGCTTTATAAGCACCTTATAATACTTGGTCCTCTCTTCAGATGTAACAGGATGCCTATTGCTCTTTAGTGCTTGTTGCAATGTGAAGAGTCTTTCTTGATTTAAATGCTTAATTCTGCAAGAGGCTGTGGAGAGTAATGTGTTACTTTCATTGTGCTGATAGAAGTACTGGTAGTACTTGCTACACTGTGTAAATAATGCTAACCCATCTCTTCCAGAAAGAAGATGTAGTGGTTACACTTCTGCCAGCTGGTCACTGTCCAGGTTCAGTCATGTATGTACTTTCAATGCCCTAAATGTTTCTGCTGAGAGATTTGTCCTCATTAAGTACCGTTTTGGGTTGTTTTGTTGTGGGTTTTTTTTTTCCAACTAGAATAAGCTAGTGAATTTAAAATTCTTACTTGGAGAAAATACTCTTGTGGCAGGACCCTTGGCAAAGGTTGGAAAACCACTGTACTATCTGGGATCTGTCCAGGTGGAAGTTGTTGCCTTGGTGGGGCAGATTACTTTTCCCTGTGCCTGAGTGATTTCAACTATACTTAAAAATTACATGCAAAATTGCGATTGAAAATAAATCCTCCATTTCTTAAGTACATTAAAAAGAAGGTACCCAGCTCTAGATACAGCTGCCCAGTAGATGCCTTTGGCTCCAACAGGCAGCTGGGCCACCCTCATTGATTTTGTGAGGCTTTTACTTTCAACTCTGACTGGGCCCGGCACAGGTTACTTTCCAGACATACTGAGTCTGAATTGTTTGGTTTATCTGAAATTACTGTAGGACCAAGTTGAGTCCGGTGTTTCTATTACAGCCTACATTAGTCATGTTGACTGCCCTAAGCAAGGTAACAAATCACCACCTGGCATTTAATGCTTTATGTTGCTGAGTTTGACCCAGGTGTTGCTGTTTGCAGGTTTCTGTTTGAAGGTGAGAATGGCACTGTGCTGTACACAGGGGATTTCAGGCTTGCAAAAGGAGAAGCAGCCAGAATGGAGCTTTTGCATTCAGGGACCAGGTGAGCTATTTGTGGGATTTAGAAAAGATGAAAGATCATATGGCATGGCCAATTCAAGAATAATGTACTGATTTTTTCCTCAATTTTTTATTCTGGATTAAATATAAATGCAATGCTGCAGTTACAAACCCCCTTTGATTTGTGCTTTGTAACAAAGAGGTAGAATAGGTTCCTTTTGAAAAGAGGAAGTGGTGTGTCTTAGTACTGTGATGCAATATTCCCTCTGATATCGTATTTCTCTCCTCCAGAGTAAAAGACATCCAGAGTGTGTATTTGGACACTACCTTTTGTGATCCCAAATTTTATCACATACCAAGCCGGGTAAGTCCAAATAAACTGTGAGAGGAAAGGTCCTTAAAACTGCTAATTAATTAACCATCCCTTTTTTAGGTAAGTCTTGCAAGACAATGCCATTTTGCATTACCAAATTGCAACGCATAGGAAGTATCTTCAAAGATGATGCAAAGCATTTTCTGCACTTTTCAGGAGGAATGTTTAAATGGGATCTTGGAGTTAGCGCGAAGCTGGACCTCACTGTCCCGCTGTCACATTGTGTGGCTGAACTGCAAAGCTGCTTATGGATATGAATATTTATTTGTAAACCTCAGTGAGGAACTCGGAATCAAGGTAATGTTTCTATGATTGTTGCTTTGGAACAGATCCTCAGTAATGATTGTGGCCAGTCACCGAGCTGGCAACGGCTGTCAGAGGGCTGCTGTGTGTCACAGATGTGCCTGCTTTCATTAACTGCCCTTATGAAGCTGCAGTTGTGCTCAAAATCACTTAACTAGTTGATTTCAGAATGGAGCGGAATCATAGTATCACAAAATGTGCTGAGTTGGAAGGAACCCACAAGGATCATTGTGTCCACCCTTAGCCCTGCACAGGACCATCCCCAAAAGTCACACCATGTGCCTGAGGGTATTATCCAAATGCTTCTTGAACTCTGACTGTCAGGCTTGGTGCTGTGACCACTGCCCTGGTGAGCCTGTTCCAGTTCCCAACCACCCTCTGGGTGAAGAACCTTTTTCTAATATCCAACCTAAGCCTCCCCTGACACAACTTCAGGCCATTCCCTCCTTTCCTGTCACTGGTGACCACAGAGAAGACATCAATACCTGCCCTTCCTCTTCCCCTCACAAGGAAGTTGTAGACTACAATGACATCTGTACTTTCCAAAGAGAATTCCCAGTTTTCAAGCTCAGCATTTACCTCCCTCCCTTTTATCTTGTGAATGATAAAAGCCATTTACAACAATAATAGTTAGCAGATATATTCTTTCTGGTGATATTTTTCTCTCCTCAGCATAAGAAATATGTTCTACTTGTTCTAGATATCCAAGTTTTGGCTTACAGGTCTCTGCTTGAATGTTCTTAGTGGGAGTAGTTGTTTAAATGCCTGTTGGCATTTGGGGAGAGCAGAAGCACATCCGTACAGATGCTTGAGCTGCAGCTTGGCCAACACACTGAGCTAATGAAGAGTAAACTCTGCCTTTCTCTAGGTGCACACAAACAAACCTGATATGTTCAGGAACATGCCAGAAATCCTGTGCCATGTTACTACAGACCGACACACTCAGATCCATGCCTGTCGACATCCTTGGGTGTGTATCATTCTGCACAGCCTCTGCTAACTTTGCTAGGAAAGTGTGGTTATAGGTGATATATTTTGGGCTTGTTTTGCTAATGAAGACTGGTGAAACTGTGGCTTAATGTAAAGAAGAGTGAGGACTTTAGTGAGTGGGTCTAAGTTTTTGGTTTTTCTTTTTTTTTTTTTTTTTTTTTAAAAAAAAGAAAGAAAAAAGGGAAAAAATATATTACCTTATGATGGAAATAGTTTAATTGTATTTGAAACCTGGAAATTGTATTAAGTAAAACAAGCAGCAGATCAGTCAGGTATTATCCATTTAAATGTATCGAAAGCAGCTCAGGTGATGCCTGCTGCAGCCATGCACTGTGTGGTTGTAGCACATGGCCTTCCCTTGCCAGGATGTCTGTCAAGCTGGAGGCTCCAGCTTGGAGGAGCTCAGGTAGAAGCAGAGATGGCACGTTGGGGCATTGGTCTCTGTGACTGATTTGCTTTGCCAGCTGCATTATGGAAGCAATGTGTGACAAGGGAGTTGGAAGTGAGAGGAAAACTTGGTCTGTCTAGATACTGTGTTGCTTAATTTCCAGGCGGGGGGAAAAAGGGGTTCCTATTGCACTTAATTTTATCTTGCATTGGGCAGGATGATGACTGCTTCCGAGGGAACAGACTGCCCTGTGGGCTGACCTTCCAAAATGGAACTCCCCTGCACATAATCAGCATCAAACCCTCCACGATGTGGTTTGGGGAAAGGAACAAGAAAACCAACGTAATAGTGAGGTGAGCATTTGGGCCACACAGAAACCTGTTGTTTCAGGAGCGTATCTTGCATGACACTTGTATACTTAAATCTCAAAATGGACTTCAGGAGATGGTTATGCTTGAATGTTGATTGAGGATGAAGAGCAGTTATGTAATTTTTGTGCCTCCTCTGTTTTTCAGGACTGGGGAAAGAACGTACAGAGCTTGTTTCTCTTTCCACTCTTCATACAGCGAGGTTTGTATACTTGCAGTTCTGAATATACAGTGATTAAGAAAATGTAAAGGAGATTTGATTGTTCTGGAGTGAATGATATGACTTGACACAAAAAAAAAAATCCTGTCAATAACGAGACATAAGGGGATAAGTTCTGATGCTGAAGATAGAGAAACTTGTTTTAATATAGCTGCAGCGTAGCATATTAAACAAGGGCAGGATTACAAGCCTATTTTTTGTTCTCTGTTCTCAGTGTATAGGTTATAAGTTTGTTGCCTGCCTTTGTATTTTAGATTATTGTGTAACTATGCAGTGCTTAAAGCATGAAGTTTTGGTTTTCAATACATTGTTTATCTATTGTGACTCAGTTTTGGGTACGTTTGCCTTCTGTTCCCTGCCCACACATGTAAACAGAATTTTCTCACATCCTATCTGCCACTGCTACTGTTCTTTCTGTGTTAGGGACTAAAAGGAAGTTGGTCATGGCAGCATCCTCCCCAGAATCACACACTTTCATTTAATGTGACTTGATCCAGTTCTAAAAACACTTCCCTCTCCTAAAAAACTTAAAGCTGGACCAATGCTAATAAGGAACCTGTAACAAAGCCTTGCCTCATACAAAATAGAGATTAGTCAGAGCCCCAGGAAGATAGTCCTCTTTTTAAGATCCTTTTTAAGTTGTTTTTTTTTTTAAGTTAGAATTTCTTCTGCCATGAGGAATTTTAAATGGAGATATTAGCATAGTACATACAACGTGGCAGGTTTGCTGGTGGAATATGGGGGGTAGTGTAACTGTAACACTCCTACCTCCACATGCAAAAATAGATGGGCCCTACTGTCTGTACAGATAGGAGTGTAATCTGCAACCTGCAGGTGTTTCCAGTGCTCAGCACTGACAAAGCCTCAGCTGGAGTGGAGTGCTGCAAACTGAACACAGTTCTTCAAGAAATTTGCTGTCTGGAGAGCATCCAGAAGACAACAGAGCAAGGCTTGGAAAAACTGATGTGTTTTGTCAAAATGAGCTTTTACAGGGGACTGAAGGGAGACTTTAGGAAAAGTCTCTGAGGAGGGGAATACCTCATCTGCACAAATAGGGACTTGAAGTCCAGTAAGGAAAATTCAGGTTTGAAAAGACTGACAGCAAGTAAGGACAGGAAAGTGCTGGATCACATTCCAAATCTGTCCAGCCTTTTCTTTCGGAGACAGCAATGGTCTGTGTAGAAGTTGATCATTGCAATGAGGTGTTAGTTGAGGCTGAGTTCTCAGAATCCTTCCACACCTGTTTTCTTGTTCCAGAGCTATCCACTTGGATAGAGTTTAACTCATGGGTCACATTGGTCTTTACATGAGACCAGTGGTAGTACTTTTGGGTATTCTTGTATCAGTGCTGCCTTTAAGTGAAATTCCTAACTGTTGCTGTAACTTATCAAATTGCTTCTTCTTCTCTGGAATTTAGATTAAGGATTTCCTGAGCTATATCTGTCCTGTGAATGTGTATCCCAACGTAGTGCCACTGGGTGGGACAGAGGAGAAAGTAATGGAAATGTAAGTGACAAATGGCTGCTGGATGGAGGTGGTCCAAACTCTGTTCTTGTAAGGACAACCTCCCTCCTGAATCCCGGCCCCTTGGTGTGGGGGCACTGCCTTTTGCTTTACTGGTCTGACAATTCTTTTTTCTTTTTTTTCTCTATATTCAGTGCCACAAACTTGAGCTTTCTGAAACACACTTGTATGCTGAGTGAAGTGTGAGAGTTTGTATTCCACACACTACTTCTCTCTATGTGTAGAGGCTTTCCTGCTGGTAAACTCTGGAAGCTGAATACACATTCACCTCACTGTGTTCTGTGACCTATTTCTATTTCATTGCAACTTCTCAGAAGTTTCTTTTAAAGAGGGTTTCTTTGAGGTCTCGAACGCCTCCCCTCTGCACAGCATCAGAGGCCAGTTCTCTTGTGGTGCTGCAGGTGTTGGCAGCTTAGAAAGCACCCTCACAGAGCAGGAGAGCAGGGGTGTCACTCAGTCTGAACAGAACCAGGACTCTTTTTTCTGTTCCTTTTTTCTTTTCCTCCTTAATTAAGAAAGGAGACTTTACAATTATCAGTTATTGAATAAAACTGCAGTGAGATTTTGAACCCTCTCATCTTGTCTCACTAAGCAAAGAACTACAAGATAGTTTCCAAATGACGTACATGTTCTAAGGTAAATATATCGAAATGACAGATCTCTGCCTTTAAGCTGCTCAAGCTTACCAGTGAATCAAAAGCTTTGCCCTAGGTGTTGCTGCCTTTGCTTTAACATTTTTGCTGCAGTTTCTGTGAAAGGCATGGAGCAGCATACTCAGATCAAGTTAAAAGTTTTACTTCTGCTCCTGAAAGTGCCTGCTGCGTTCTAAACATTATTGCTTGTCTCGTTCCCCTCAGATTAAAGCCATTATGCAGGTCATACAGGAGATACACGGAACCCAGGTACAAGCCCTTAGGAACACTGAAGAGAGTCCACAAGAGAGAATTATCTGATACAGGTAAGGGTTCTGATGGTGCTACTGCACCTTAAGTGAGAGTCTGAGACTAAGAGAGGTGCCAGGAGCCTCAGTGTTCATCACAGTCTGTCTTTGTGTTCAAAACAACAGTTGGAAAGAAAAAAAAAATATAAATTAACTCTGGATTTTAAGAGCACTAATTGTGTAAAAACACACTTGTTTGCTGTCTTAAAATGTAGTTACTGCTCAACAACCCTTTCAGTTTTTGGATGGGGTTCCTTCCCACAGTCCTGGACCAGCTCTAGGAAAGCTTGTTCTGACTGCCCCTCTGTGAGGCACTGAGCTGAACAAGGCATGGCAAATGCTGTCAATAATGTCCTGCAAAGTCTCCAGTTGGGTTAAAGAACCTTTTCCTCAATTTATACTAAATAAACTTTTATTAAAGCTTTGCTCTGAACAAGATTTTAGCAGAGATGTGAACTTTTCTTAGTGACTTTCTTTTTCTGTTTGTTTCCTGACAGATGAAGATGATCTCTTTGATTCAGAATTAACTTCTGCAAGGCCTAAGATTCCAAAGCAGCAGACAGGAGAGAGCAGGGCATCCAGCACAGGACAGTCTGAAAATGCTGAAGGAAATATTAATGAGAGCACAGAAAGTTACAAAGCAACCACAACTTACACCTCCCTCCAGGTAGATTTCGTGGACTGTGAGGAATCAAATGATGATGATGATGATGATGATGATGATGATGAAAATGACGAAGAAGAGTCTGAAAAAAATGCAGTTCAAGTTCTTTCTCATGAGCCAGATGCCACTTCCACAGCAAATGTCAGTGGAGTAACTAGTGACCAACAGGACTCTAATGCCGATGTCCCTCGCTGGGATGAATTCTTTATGTGTAATAAACTGGAGGAAAGCTCTGAAAATGAGGACAACATCCCATCTTCGGCAGATGCTGGTGGGTCCCAGTCACTCTTCAGCGATTCGGATGGAGTAAGCGACTCAACACACATCTCCTCCCAAAATTCTTCTCAGTCAACACACATATCAGAGCAGGGGAGCCAGGGCTGGGATAGCCAAATGGACACAGTGCTCATCACCTCCCAGGAGAGAAGTGCCCTGGACTTGAGCAAAGGTGGGAGCAGAGCAGTTGTTCCTGTGCCGCAGGAGACTGCCAGGGACAGTCAGCTGGACAGCAGCAGGGGGAAGCCACCAGGGCAGAGCAGAGCCTGTGTCAGTGATGGTGCCTGTGACTTGAAAAGCAAGGGCTGTGAGAAAGCTGCGGAGACTGGCACTGCTCGTGTTCAGGATGTGCTGGTGGAACTAAGTGACAGCTCCAGGACTCCTGACCTGGAGCTGAGGAGGGACTCCCAGAGCTCCTCTGACTTTGAAATTCCCTTGACTCCTGATGCTGAAGTGCCTCAGCCGGATAAACTGCACCATTTATACAAGAAGCTCGCAGCAGGGGAAAACATACTCAGTGAGAAAAAGGTCTCCTGAGGACAGCTGTAGCTGATTACATCGTGGTGATACCCAAAATGTTTATTAATACCCAAATTCTTTTTCTCTTTAGTGCCAATTACTATCTGCAGCAGTGCTGACTCATGCGATTTTTTTCTTCAGAAATATCTTACTGTCAGAACTAGGAATTTGTAGCCTGTGTAACTTTACTGTTCCTTCCATGAAATACTGAAAAGGAATTATTCCTAGGAGGGACTGTAAAAAGCCTTCTACCTCCCAAGGTTCATTTATCCAGGATTGTAAGTAGCTAAAAAATGGACCAGACAAATCTAAGCACAGAACACTAAATGAAATTTAGTGTTTATCATGAGCTCTAAGAGTTTGCCTTTGTAATGTGATTTCAGGTTTTAATAAAATGCCACAGTTAACTGCGGGGAGGAACACATAGGAATGACCATGTAAACAAGGCAGTATTATCATTATTATCACTATTTAATTAGTATTTACTGCAGTTATATTTAAAAACAACTGCAGAACAGATTAGAGAATTACTGAGAAGGCAAGGGGAGTTTAATTTGTTGTTAAATCAAATTGTTTAATAAGTCTCTCTTTACACTGAGCAAGTGGTGTCATCTGACTTTTAACTCCTGAGTGAGGTACTACACACCACTGTTTATGCTTTAACTCCACCTCATTGCATACAACTTGTCAGTTCCTCCTCTGTGTTTTGGTTTGTTCTGAATTGTTTTTCAGAAAAACTTTAAAATAAAATCTTGTGGTTCCCAAGCCACCAGCCATGGCCTGCTCTGGCAGGTAACCTGTTAGCCCAGACAGGTGGTTGCATTACTTGAGGCTCCTGTACTATAAAATTTCCCTTCCTCTGCAACATTCTGTGGACTACAATGAATTCTTTTTTAAATCAAGACAATATATTCTCTATGCATGTGTGCCATCATAACTCCCTCTGCCAAAATTCTTAGGTTCTACCATGGAAATATAATTCAGGTTTTAGTTAAACTGCAGTGCCTACAAAATATCTCAACCACAGAATTCATCTGAAAATCCCTGAGCTTTCCCATCCATGTGGTCTTCAGTCTCAAAGAATTAAACAGACCTTTAGCACAACATCTCTCTCCTCCAAGTGTGCCTTGAGTGTTTGGGCCGTGCTTAGTGATATGTGAATGTTAAACCAGCCAGCATTCTGACCCTGGGAACAGGGGCAGGAGGGGACAAAGCATTGCTCTGATCTATGTATGATTTTAAGGATATTCAAGATCCGTGTATTTCTCCACTCTCACCTTGCCCAGTGCTTGTGGGATTTGTTAACATAATTTCCAAATGTGATTTATCAACTTTTGGGGGTTTTTTAGCAAGCCTGAATGGAACTGCTGTTATAACTACCTCTATGAATAAAGTCAGACAGAGCAGAACTTCTTCTGTGGGCTTGTTTCATATCTGTACTGTGCATGTTAAGTTCAGGGCTGCCTTTACAGGGTGCTCAAATACACGGGAACCCAGTCTGCTTCAGACAAGTTGACAGTGTAAATTTATACCACTTCTCAGCAGCCCTAAACTGAAAACACATGATTTTCTCATGGCTACTCTGCTGGAGTCCTTACAGTGCTAGAAAATTTTGGCAACAGGACAGGAATTAAGAGGTTGCAGTCTTAAAGCAACTTCTACTGCTATAGCTAATTTTGACAGGTTAAGATTTATTTATTTTTTTTTTAAGAATGACAACAACAAGAGAAAAACTAGATTTCATTTATTTTATCAAAAACTATAGGAAGATAGCAGTACTAGAGATCACACAGTATGAAAAGAAAATGTTCCTGAGCTTACAAACTGCATATTCTAATGTACACAGTTCCTAAAACATACATTAGAAATAACCGAAAGATTGACTTAACTTGGAGATTAAATAAATAGACAATAGCTTTTCTTACAGGTGATCTTGCAGCTTTAGTTTTGCTACCAAAAAAAAAAAAAAAAACCCAACAAAACAGAACAGCTGGAGGACAGGCCCCCAATCCCCAAGAAGTGCATACACACAACTGAACTGGTGCCCATGACAATGCCAACAAAGCAAAACAAAGGCAGAAGCTGGGCTGGTTTAGGTTCCCTAAGAAATTGAAAATAGCTTTTTGTCCTTTTCCAATTTGGCAATTTTCTGCCAAACTCAAAAAAACAGCAAAAAGGGTTTTAAAAGTGACACAGTGTCCCTTTAAGCTAATTCGCTGATGGCAATCCAAATGCACTGTGCATATGTAAATATAAAATACTGTTCAAGGCTCGAAACTGGAAACTGGATACATGGATTTACTTCAAATAAATACAAAATGCTGTTGCCTCCCAGAACATAAATTAACGGATCTTTATTTATGGCAGAAGATAACACACATATCCTTAGCGAACAGCAGCGTTATTCCAGCGCTGGTGATAACATTCACTGCCTCGGAACGAGGCAGATGCTGAGCTCAGGTACAACTGCCACAACTGTTATCTTTTAAACTTGCAATATTTAAATCAAACTGGGCATGAACATCGAGAGACAGAAACAGGAGCCCGCTCTGTGCCCTGGGCACGGGCGAGGCCACAGTAAGGAATCCATTTCTTGCCGCAGCCGCTCTCTCCATCCTGCAGTGACAGGGCGGGCTGCCGACTGCAGCGGATTAAGGAGCTGGAGACTGCAGATTCCATCCACATGGAATGCACCGCTGGCTCGGGCTACATGCAAGAGAAAGCACTAATGACTCCAAACGATGCAAGATCATCTGGAGTTTGCTAACATGAAAGCTCCACATTCCACTTAAAATAAAAAAATAATCATTAGAGATGTGGCATGATAAAAGCCGACTGGATTCAGCATTTATCCAAGTGCGTGAATACAGGTGAGCCTGGTCACATCAAATACTTTCGAATCTAAGCAAACTTTCTCCTATTCATTAAGCAAACATAAACTGTATTTCAAGGTGTATCTCTGTATTGGTGATTACAAAACTCCCACAGCATTTTCAGTGTCTCCCGCTCCTCACCCCATCTGTGATACTGATTTGGGCTAATAGCATATAAAATGTCATTTTCTACCAAGGGCCAGACCTTCACTGCAAGTGCTTGTTAATGAGCAACCTGTATTATCCTTTGAAGTGCTAGTAATTAATATGGAATTTAAGGCATTTGCTAACATTAAGTAAACAATTACATGCTGGGCACCTTATAAAGGTAATTAGCTGACCTATGATACATAGCTAGCATCCAGTTATGGAGCATCCATTTATGGAGCAACATTGTTCTGCCTGACCCTGTCAACTTTTACATGACTTGGGAGCAATATGCAAGTTTTACGAGATTTTAATCCATGAGAATAAAGCACTTGAATCATCCCTGGAGCATGGACCTTGGCTGTAACTCCACTCCTAATCCCCTTCAACTTGTTGTTTTGAAGCCAAGCAAAACTTAGCATAGGTTATGAATAGATCAAGACAACTTTAGAATGATCAGGAAAAAAAAAAGATGACTCAACTGGCTGAAGAACAGCACGTTTCTCAGCTTTTACATTCAAGAACATCTTACAAATGTCTACAGGAAATGGGTATACTCATCCCTAGCCTAACTTCACTGAAGTTAACATTTTTGCAACCAGAAAATACAGGCCTAATATCTTAGAAGTCTCTCACTAGATAAAAAAGTCACAGTATGTAAAAACTTAATGGAAACCAGTTGTGAATACATATATCAATTTCCAGGGTACTTTTGCACCTAAAAGACAACTTGAGCATATCTCCACAAAGCATCAACCTTGTTAGACAACGGGCTGCTCTCCCTATCTTTTGCTATCTATTTCCAAACTTTAGTCAGCAATTTGTTTCAGCCATGACTGCCAAATTTCTGCAATGAAAACAAACAGCAAATGTTACTACCAACAATTCTGTATTTACAAATCCTCTGCAGAACTGCAGTCCTCCTATAGCATCCTAACAAAATCAGAACATAACTGAAAAAACTTCTACATAACAGAACATCAGCTAAAAAGTTCCAAGCTTCTGGGATCTGCTAATAGCAACTATTTCACTCGCGTGGAGTTCCATGATAATTTTAAAATTCACATTCCTATGAACCTTCATTTGCACACTGGCTGTCCTAAATCCCTCTCCCTGATGCCACAAAGGTTATTGCCGAGTTCTTGAAGCTTTTCTTTATACAACAAAAAAGCAAAAGAACTATTGTGTGATTTAGGATTCAAATCAAATGCCTCCTGACTTTTCAGGGTATAGAAAACACGTAACATCACTTCATCCCCCTGGAATCAGCTCCTGAAGGCCTATGGCTGTAAGCTCACATTCGAATGTCAGTGGCAAGTATGAGTCAGCAGCGCCCTGGCAGCCAGGAGGGCCAACCCTGTCCTGGGAGGCATCAGGCAAAGCATCACCAGCCGGGTAAGGGAGGGGATTGTCCCTCTCTGCTCTGAGCTGTGGCAGCCTCACCTTGGATATTGTGGCAGTTTTGGGCACCACGATATAAGAAAGATATGAAGCCATTAGAGAGTGTCCAAAGGAGGGCAACAAAGATGGTGAAGGGCCTGGAGGGAAGTCGTATGAGGAGCAGCTGAGGGCACTTGGTCTGTTCAGCCTGGAGAAGAGGAGACTGAGGGGAGACCTCATTGCAGTTACAACTTCCTTGTGAGGGGAAGAAGAGCAGGCACTGATCTCTTCACTCTTGAGACCAGTGACAGGACTCAAGGAAATGACATGAGGCTGAGTCAGGGGAGGTTTTGGTTGGATATCAGGAAAATTTTTCACTGAGAGGGTGCTTAGGCACTGGAACAGGCTCCCCATGGAGGTGGTCACAACACCAAAGCTGACAGAGCTCAAGACAATGCTCTCAGGTGTGTGGTGTGACTCTTGGGGTGTCCTGCACAGGGCCACAAGTTGGACTTGATGATCCTGATGAGTCTCTTCCAACTCAGCATATTCTAGGATTCTGTGAATATTCCAATCAAGGTACATTTTAGAGTTTTCTTTGCATACATTTTACTGCTTCCTACAAAACAGTTCTAGAAAAATCTACTTTTAATCCCTGGTATCAGTTTTATACTTGCCTGAAACACTACAATCTCTTTCTTTGGCCAATGCCATTTCAATTACAAACACAATGCCTTGTTTTCACCGTCCTTATTTACATTAGATGTAAGAATACTTGAATATATGCGTGAAAGAAGAGTCTTCTTAAAACACATTTAAAAGAGAACAAAGTATTTGTGACTTTGGATACCCGAACTCAGTTGAGATAACCTCTGCAACACACGGCTCCACATTTACAGACAGTTCTGATCCTCTTTTTGGATGGGCTAAGACCATCAGCAGAGTCTGAAGTCAGATCTATTGAACCTGCAGCACAGATAAACACAAGTAAGAAAGTTTTAAAAGACAGGCCCAGACCATGCCTGGTATTCCAACATCTTCTAAAGGCCTTCTAACATCTCGGATCAAAGGGTGTGAAGCTATACTCAAACTCTACTAACACCCTTGTTGCCACTATTGTACAACATCCAGCATACACATCAGAATCCAAAACTCAACAAACTCAAGCCTTGTTCCCTCATGTCTGTATCCACATGGATCAGCTGAGAGGGCAGCCAGCCTTGACCGTCGGTGTCACAGACACCACGTAGAGGAGGAGGAGTTTTAAGGATTCCAGATCAATTTGGCAGTGTCTTGGTTTAAGCCCAGCTGGCAATGAAAACACCACGCAGATACTGGCTCCCTTCCATCCCCACCCCAGTGGAACAGGGAGGAGAATCGAGAGTAGAACTTGTAGGTTGAGATAAGGACCTTTTAATTATGGAAACAAAACATAATAATAGCAATACTAAAAGTGATAATAAAAAGAAAAACACAAACACAAGTGATGCACCACAACTGCTCACCACCTCATCCAAACCCCATCCCTGAACCCCAATCAGACCCTTCTGGGCAACTCCCCAGTTTCTATACCGGGTATGATGTTCCATGGCATGGAATATCCCTTTGGCCAGTTCAGGTCACCTGTCTGTGCTTCCTCCCAGCTTTTTTATAATTTTTTTTTTTGTGAACCTTCACACTGTCAGAGCATGAGACATAAAAAAGTCCTTGACTTAGGATAAGCAGGACTTAGCAACAAACAAAACATCAGTGTCTTATCTCATAGGCAATCCAAAATACAGCACTGTACCGGCTACTGAGAAGAAATTAACTCCATCCCAGCTGAAACCAAGACGGTCACATCATCTGTTCCACAGGACCTACATCCACAACTGAGGCCATTAGACACCAGAATCCAGAGACAAACCTGTGGTGCCTTACACTGCTGAGCTGTTACAACTGCCTTAGTAACTATCACTTGCAGATTACTTAGAAAGTAGTTTATCCAAAGTGCCTATTTGAATAAAGGGAAGCTTTATTTAATGGTAGCCTGATCATTCCTTTGAGCGTGCCTGGGAAAAACCTTCAAAATCATTTGCCTTATCTGACAGACCAACCCCAATCCCTGCTGTGAGCTAGTAGTGCTGAGGGAGGCAATGCATTAGAGATGAAGGCAAAAGCTTCTGGGTGTGATCTTCTCTGCACGTCATGAGCAATGACTGTTCTGAAATCCAGAGACACGTTAGGGAGGACAGTGCGTGAGCTGAAATGCTGTGACGTTTGAAATGCTACCATCAGTCAGGCTGCAATAAAACCCACCAGCACCCAACCTCCCACAATAACCCTGTTAAAACGTGCAGACCTTTCATCTGGTAGTCAAAGGTCAGCTCTTCTCCAGCCTTGATGGTTCGGGTAGAAAACAGCGCTATTCGAGGAAGACGCAAGTCGAGGTTGTCAATAAACACGTTGAAGACTTGAAGATTTGGATCACACTGCAAGCAAAAGTGAACACAGCTTCTGTTAAGAAAAATTAACACTAAATTTTGCTGAAGTGTTTAAACAAACCAAGGTCACAAGAAAGAAAGAACAGGTTCTTCTCTCAGTGGCAGAAGTCTGCAATTAAGTCTGAAATGAACAAATCGAAATAGTGTTCAAGGAGAACAGTCATAGCTCACGTTCAAGTCCTTCCAGGAAGGCAGCCTTTACACAGATCACACTAATATGCAGCAGACTATTAAAAAAAAAAAGGTATCTTCAAAGATGACAAGAAAAATGATGACAAAGCAATTAGAGGCACATTCAGAGGTTAGTATTTACCTACAAAACCCGTAAAGAGAATAAAAGTTGAAAAAAACCTGAAAAGAACGTAGCATTTCAAGCTTCACACACTCACTAGTCTGTATTTATTTAAGCATTGCTTCCAGGTCAGAAATAACATCTTCATACTGTGCATAAATTTCTACTGTTAATTGCAAACCTGCTTGGCTTCTAAATTCCCTGCCATGAGCTGGGTAGCAGAAGGAAGGCGAAGGACACTAAGCAGGAACTAGAAACCACTTCATCATTTTCTCTGGATTAAGTGTCAGAAGCCAGTAGTCCTTGAGACTGTCAGACACTGCATGCTTTTTTGCTCTTTAGTAGTGAAATACATCCCACATTAAAGAATCAGAAGTGAAGTTACAGACATTTAACTTTACACTGAAGAACGAGAATACTTCACTCCTATTTCTGCAAGTGAAGAGCAACTGCCGTATCTAAAACTCTTCTTCATCCTTCTCCCTGGCAAGCCTGCATGAAATACAAGTGTCATCATCTCACAAATATGAAAACATGAATTTTCTAAATTTGTAGAACGCCGACTGCATACCTCACAAACCCTGGATCAGAAAGAAATAATAATTTTTAGTTCAAGCATCTTTACAAATGCAGTTCAGCCTTCTTGCTCTAGGTATTTCAGTTGAACTTCAATAAAACACTACAAAAAAATTGCTCTTTAAAATTGACTTTTGAGTTCTCTGTCAAGCTTAGATCTAGGAGGGAAAATGGTATTTCTCCCCTCTAGATACCTAAGAAAGCACAAGAATTTTCATTTGTCCCCCTATCAACTTTGAAGGATGAAATACAACACAACACCCCATCCTGCCCTGCTACAAAATAGCAGATCAATTCCTGCCATCTTTGACTCCTCGCTAATTTTATTAAGAACCTGTCATACGTTAGGTATTTCAGTTACTTAGAGAAAACACACCAAACCAACCCCATTTTGGTTGTCTAGAATCAGTTGATTCAGTGATTAGCCCAGTCCTACCAAATGTCCACTTCAGGCAGCATCTCATTCCTGGAGTTTTGCAGGCAGTCTCAGTCCAAGTAAGGCCAAGTATTCCATTCTATTTATTATGTCATCTGACTGACTGGCATGAAACTACTCCAGAGAAACTGTGAATATGGTAAGAAAATGCTTACAATAGGAGAAGATATTTCTGGCACAATTAGGACAATTCTCCAAATTCTTGGTATACAAAACAAGGTCTTACGCTGTGATTCACAAAGTGGGACACGTTTCCATATCGAGCTGCATCTACTGTAAATTCATCTGAGTCATAATCCAAATCAAACAAGTATGTATTTCCCTGGTTGTCATAGAGCTGGCCTCGCCTCTCTGCTTCCTCACTTGTAATCACCTGGAGAAAAAAAAAAAAAAGAGAAAAAAAGAAATCCGCATCATATTATTAACTATTACTAAATTAAAACAAAAATCAGAATCAAGTTAGGAAAAAAGCTTTACTTAGTAAAAAATACCACATTCAGTTTTTGAGGTTGAAATAGCATTCCATCTCAAATGAATGAAGAATACGTACATACAGGTAATCTAATTAGTGACTGAGGCTTCTCTGGATGCAATTTGTCTACAGCTGATGCACAGCACTACCTTGTCTCAGGGAAAAAGCCATCTGAGCACCTTCTACTAAGAGTCTTAATGACAATACTATCAACTGTTTCTACCTAAATTTTCTGTATACACACATTTTTCATTAGACTCAGAAAGCCTTGTTTACTTAAAATCAAGTTTCAGCTTTCTCCCTTCGCACAGACGAAGATCAACAGGTATCAGTCTTTAAAATCCAGTCACATTTATGGCCAGGTGTTCATTTCCTCCCTCCCCAGAAGCAGCAATTCCTGGTATTTTTGACTGCAATGGAAGATCCTAGTCATAACAACTCAGACAGACCCATCACTTCACAAAGCTCAATCTATGCAATTAGGTGAGCTTGTCACTTTCGACAGAAGACACAGCTCAAACTACTTCATCTGCAGCCTGTTACCTTAAATCCATTCTGTTTATTATGATTTCAGCAAAGAAATCATAATCTGACAGCAAGACAGATACAAAATGTGATGGAATTGAACTACAAATCCCTCTAAAATCTTTCTGACAGATGAGATTTGAGAACTCCTTCAGCAGCTGGAAGTAGATTCAGGTGAAAGGGTAAATACACGCTTTTTCCTTTAAGGAATATAGTTACATAATCACTTCTCTGCATTAACAACCCCACAGAGATATTTGGAAGGTCTGGTAGGAACACAAGAAGTTAGAAGATTTGGGGCATGGAGGAAATACAAATAAGACCATAAACCTTTGTGCAAAGAGACAGAAGGAAATATTTTGTGTCAACACAGTAGCAAAGCAGATTTGCGGTAGAAATGTAACGCACTGGATCAGAGAGGACGCCAGAAGCTGCTGGTGCAAGGAGCCGTGAAGCAGAGCAGAGGCTGAACCACAGAAACACAGGGCAACACAAAACGTCAAGAGTAACTCAAGGTCTGTGTTTTATAACATAAAAGTTCTCTTTGAAATGGTATGAGATTGAATAAACAGATAATGTCCATACTACAAGAGTTATTCTTGCTTAATCAAAAGTAATAAATATGCTTGGAAATACAACCTTAAAAGTTCAGACAAAACAGAAAAGGAACTGACAGACTCTGTCAGGAATTTTGTAACAACTGTGCCTCAGGAACATCAAAACCTACAATAAAGATGATCAGGGAAGAATAAAGATTATGACTGCCATAAAAGAAATGAAGGACTTGCCTTTAGAAATACTATTAGGGCACGTATCTAAAATAATTCTTCGGTGGTATATGGGATAAGTATTCTCTTTACAGTCAACCTTTTACAACTGCTCTGGAATGAAGGAATGTTCTGGGCAATATAATTTTGCTAGCGACTTGAATGTCTATTTCTCTCTCTACTCAAAAGCAGACTGATCTTCTATACAGTAAAACCACAGAATATCCTGAGTCAGAAAGCTCCCACCAGGATCACTGAGGTTCAACTCCTGGCCCTTTGCAGATCACCTCAAGAATCCCACCATGTGCCTGAGGGCACTGTCCAAACACTTCTTGAACTCTGCCAGGCTCCGTGCTGTGACCACTTCTCTGTTCCAGCGCCCAACCACCCTCCGGGTGAAGGAGTCAAGAAGTGTTAAAACTGAGAGAAAGCTCAATGACTTTATCTAACATTTCTTTTATGGTATGTAATTCATCTAAGGAGATACATACCTCTCCAACATACTCCATCACAAAACTGTTAGTTTTAATTTTCTGGAGGGTTTTCACTCCCCAGCCACGGCCATTGTTGGTTCTGAAGATGCAAAGGGAATACGGCGTTCCTTTCTGCACTATCCTATTAGGGCAGTCAGGCCCACACCTACAATAGGAATTGCACTCATAGATGGGCAAGCCAGGCTGGATTTTTAACTTCTTACGTTTATTGTAAGCCAAAATAAACCCAGCCTCCTTTGGACAACACTTCTCAGCAGGGCAGTCAGCACATTCACAGCCAGTCGTTATTCCATTGAGCACATTTATCCCTGGAGCAGGTTTATACTCATTAATGTAGTAGAAGTCTAAGGGAGGGCCTTCAAGATCCACGGTGTTTTCTACCAGAATCATTGCTTTGTGATTCTTTTTCCTGTTGAGTTCTTCTTTCCATCTCTGCAGGGCTATTCTTTGCTTGGCCTTCTTTACAACATAATCTGCAATGGCAGGTTTCAAAGCTTTAATGTGGTTTCTCACTTTCAGTGCTTTGCCTTCTCTCACCCGAGACAAGTATTCATTCTTGTCACTAAGAAAGTTCTGAAGAAGCACCGGGCAGTTGAGATGCTTCTCGGGTTCCCAAGTATTTGAAGATTCTGGCCATCCTTTCCATTTCACAAGATAGTATTCTTTGCCCTTGAAACACAGAAACAGATACAGATTTAGCCACAGTTCCTTTTGCTGCAATCCAGCATCACAGGGCACACAGAGAAACACAAGAGATCTGGACTTAAGGACCAAGCACACAGGGCCTTGATGTCCCCATAACAATTACAGCTGGGGAGAAAGTGAAAAATCACGTTTTCTGTTTGCAAATTAAGGACAATTTTGCATACTTTACATATCATCTCCAGGGGCAAAGAAATCAAAAGGTGGGATGAATTCTGATCCCTAACAGCATACCTGGAGGAGGAGGCTAGTTTGTCAAGGCAGGTGGCAAGTTATGCTAACTTGCTGTATGACTCGTATGCACAAGCAGAATGTAGTTGTAACACATACAGAGCAAAAAAAAAAAAGATAAATCCAAAATTTAGCAGAAAAGTCTAAACCCCTTTGTGTCACATCAACCATCCTCCCAAAGCAGTAACTAATTTGATACATGTAATATTGTAGTTACAATGAAGCAGCAAACATTTTGTACTTATTTTAAAAAGGCCTAATAACTGTAACAAGGCCAAATCCTGAGACTGAATTTCAAAGGAATCCAGTTGCAGCACATGGCCCTAACTCTCCATCAGACAGACTAAAAGAATCAAAAGAGAAATACAGATGGTTGTCTGCAAATAAAGGAGAGGCATCATAATTCGTACCAAGCTACCACCTAAAGCATCAGCATCTTAAGTTCTAGATACACAAAGATGAAACATTTCGTATTCTAACATTTCTGTAATTTGAGGAAAAGATCTTCCTTCCACATACTGAAAGCAGCAGTTTACACCGCTTTCAGTTTACAGCTCAAAGTTTAAAAGATATTTAATTTGATGACAGCAAAAGCTTCGTCCTCACTGCCTGCTGCTTTATATTATGAGCAAAACTACCTTTAGCTTGCTTCCAAATTTCAGCTGAAAGAGCGATCAAATTGGTCTGTGTTTCTCTTACCTCTTCTACCTTGTAGTCACACAAATATTCCACCTCATAACTCTTTAGACTCCTGTTGGTGATTCCAATGGATTTACATCTGAGATTTTCCTTCCTACATAATTCTTGGAGGGTCTCAAGTGAAGCTAGACATGGCACATACCAGGCTACAATAAGAAAATTGGTAAAGAATCCTATTTAATGTCTCGGCTAAATTGAAATCATTATTGCCTTATCCCAAGAGTCCCCACATTACCATTTGTGACAGCAGTCCACGAGTCTCTTGCACAGCAGTAGCGTCCCAAACTCAACCCTCCTCTAACGGGCCAAGTGAAACACGCCAATGATTCATTCCCTCCCTGCACCTTTATTCTGCACAGTACGTACATTTATAAAGAACAACAAATATTTTGGAGGGCAGAGACTTCCACGGGCGAAAGCTGCACTAAGCACCGAGCAATTTTCCTGCAATTACAGCAGCCCATAACTGAACCGCGGCGAGAAGCAGACCTCCATTCTTTTAACAGACCGCCAAATTTCTGTAGCCAAGCGCAACGGAGCACTCGAGACGCAACCATGGAGACCGGACGAGGAAGCAGAGACCCGCGACGCTCTTCCAGAAGGATCGCGGGTGCCCTGTCAGCCGGGCGGCTTTGAGGGGACGCGACACCCCGCGGGGCGGCTCGGCGGGAGCGCCCGGAAAGCGCCGGGGTGGGCTGGAGCGCAGCGCGGGAGCCGCGGGGCCGTGCCCGGGGCTCCGCGGGGCTCCTCCCGCTCCCAGCGCCGGGAGCTCGGGAAGGCGGGAGGGGGGCGGCGGTGCCTTTTCCGCGGCCGCGCCGGGACCCAGAGCCTCTCCTAATCTCCCACCCGCGACCCGTGCTTACCACCCCGCCCTCCTCACACAGCGCCCCTGGGGCAGCGGGCGGGATCCTCAGGGAGGCGGGCAGCCCCCCCGCGGCAGCGGGCAGGACACCCCCAGCCCTTCCCTTCCCTCCGCGCCCCGCCACGGGGCTGAGGGCGGGGGCGGCGCGGACGGTCCTAATGGAGCCGGGCGAGGGCGAGCGGCAGCGGCTCGCAGCGCCCAGAGCGGGCGGGAGCCTCCCCTCGCGCCCTCGCTCGGTCCTCGCCGCCCCCCCATCGCCCGGCGCG
>VZRE01009923.1:339562-443687 GCA_013396775.1 Cephalopterus ornatus
CTGAGGTCACCGAGTCCAACCTGTGACCCAATACCACCTTGTCAACCAGACCAGGGCACTGAGTGCCATGTCCAGTCTTTCCTTAAACACCTCCAGGGATAGTGACTCCACCACCTCCCTGGACAGCCCATTCCAATGTCTAATCACCCTTTCCGTCAAGAAATTCTTCCTGATGTCCCACCTAAACCTGCCCTGGCACAGCTTAAGACTGCGTCCTCTTGTCCTGTCATTGGTTTTCTGGGAGAAGAGCCCAGCCCTCACCTCCACCCTCCTCTCCGGTAGCTGTAGAGAAAGTTCCAAGTTCGCTCCAAACCCCACAAACCTGCACCCAACCAAACAGTGCCTTTAGTGTCTCTTCACGGGTATTTATAAGGCTGTGGAGCTCCACTGCCCCTACATTCCCGGACTCTGGCTTTTCTCACTTCAGCAGTAAAATCATGGAGATAATTCTGGGAGGTATTGTAAAACACCTGGAGAACAATGCTGTCACTGGTCACAGCCAGCACAGCTTCATGAAAATCTTGCTGGACAAACTGAATTTCCCTTCACAACAAGGAATCCCACCTAGTTACTAGGGGAAGCCAGCTGGTGTTATGCCTTCAGATTTCAGTAATGCTTCCAATACTGTCTCACACAACATCCTTCTGGATACAGCTGAATAACCGTGTTACACCATGAGTGAGCAACTTGCTCAGAGGTCGGGCACTAAGAGTTACAGGGACAGGGATGACATCAGGCTGGCACCCAGTCACTTGCGGGGTCCCACAGGGCTCCATCCTTGGCCCAGTGCTCTTTAACATCTTCATTAACAACTCAGACACAGGACTTGAAGGGGTACTAAATAAGATTGCTAGTGATACTAAACTGGCAGGAGAGAGACCTGGACAAATTAAGAGGACTGGGCAATATTCAACCATATGAAGTTCAACAAGGGAAGGTTCTGGATTCTGCACCTTGGATGGGGCAACCCCAGATGTACGGAGAGGCTGGGGAATGAGATGCTGGAAAGCAATGCCATGGAAAGCGACCTGGGGGTCCTGGTCAGTGGCAAGTTGAATATGGGTCAGCAGTGCCCTGGCAGGCAAGAGAGCCAACCATGTCCTGGGGGGCATCACACAAAGCATCGCCAGCCAGGCAAAGGAGGGGATTGTCCCGCTCTGCTCTGCAGTGGAGTGGCCTCACCTTGAATATTGTGGCAGTTTTGGGCACCACAATGTAAGACAGATGACAAGCTATTAGAGAACGTGCAAAGGAGGGCCCTGAGAATGGTGAAGGGTCTGGAGGAGAAGCCAGATGAGGAGTGGCTGAGGGCACTCGATCTGTTCAGCCTGCAGGAGACTGAGGGGAGACCTCAGCACCTGCAGCTTCCTCACAAGAGGTGCAGGAGCAGGCACGTCTCAGGTGACCAGTGACAGGACCCAATGGAACAGCATGAGCTGTGTCAGGGGAGGTTTAGGTTGGATATTAGGACAAGACTCTTCACTCAGAGAGTGGTTGGGTACTGCCAGGCTCCTCAGGGAGGTAGTCACAGCACCAAGCCTGTCTGAGTTCAGAGAATGTTTAAGACAACACTTTCAGACATAGGGAGTGAGTTTTGCAGTTACTCTGGGCAGAGGCCAGAGTTGGACTGATGATCCTTGTGGATACCTTTGGACTCAAGATATTTTATGGTTCTATGAACTATTCAAGAGCCAGGGATAAGGCAGGCCTAATTTTTTCCCCTTGTTACAGGCTGCTTTGCTATACAGTATTGCTTTATGAGATAGGAAAAATATTGAAATACAAGACAAATTGAGAAGCCTGTATTAAAACAGGTAATTGAACACAGGTCTCTTCAAATCCAGACAGGTAGCCTTGCTCTAGTTTCTATCTGATTTTGAGGGTCTTTGTGACATTTTTAGTATTTTAGAGCACCTGGCTGTCAGCTTGAACTGATGCCCCTTAACTGCACATTAGGCTGAGACCCTCAAATCCCGTAACTGCACTTGCCTGCTCCATCTCCTTACTGAAAAATCCTGCAGCTTATACCCAAAATGTATGGGCATACACATTGGAACAGTGCCAAGCAGAATGGAGAATGCTAGATCTGCATTAAAAAAAAGTATTTTAATAACACATAAATAAGCACATTTAACTTTTACACATATTTTTCAGGTAACACCACAAAACCATTTTACAGTTAAAAAAAAAACAAAACACAAAACCAAAAAAACCAAACCAGCTCAATAGGCCAGAATGAATAGGCACCATCTTCATGGTTTTGGGCAACATCAAGACCTCACAGAATTTCAGTTACAATTTGGTGCAGTTACCAGAGAGTGGATTTTCACCAGTCTAACTCTCGCTGGTTCAAAGTTAAGCTGTTGAAGCCACAGGAATACTGGCTGAATAGGTACAGGACCTGCAAAGTACCTGAAAGGAGAAATCTTCGGCCTATGTATGTAATATGCTTGTTGCTGAACCACAGGCACAAGCATTTGTGCTTTGCATTTTTTAAATCAAGGGCTAATAATTCAATGATCTGCTGTCTGCATGTCTTGATTAACATTTTGCACCGTGCTTTCTACTCCGAACAGACTTGGTGACAAATTAATGCGTTACTTGAGTTTATTACAGTCCTCTAAGAATCAAAGACATCCCAGAGAGTCACTGCTTTGGCAGAAAAGGCAGTAAGAGACAGAAATCAACTTAGAAAAATGTTGCCTTTCACAACAGGCTACGATGCCACTTCGACAGTGATGATTTCACACTTGCCCGTATCTTGATCTGTGCAGGTAACGTGCAAGGACCCATCCCTAGGTAAAAGAGAGGGGTATGTTTAGGACTCAACACAACACTCAGGATGCCACTGCTTGTTCCATAGAGGATAAATAACAGTCTTCACACCAGTGAAAGGAAGAAAGATCAGCATCAAAATATCCAGGGAAGAAAATGCTTCAACACAGATGAAAGTGGTTTATAAAATTAAGTTTAGTTTAGTGAGTGCTTAGATATGCATTTCTTGCCCTTACAGCATCTATCTTCTCTACATATCCTGAAAGAGATTGAGGAACATGTTTAAATACTGCAGTTGAGTTTATTCAGTGTAGGTTTATAAATAGAATATACGTAATATTATTCAAAATATTCATTGTGAGAACTGACTAACAGCAACAGACTGATAAGAACACCTTATCAAAGGGTGAGAACTCTAAAGTGTAAGTAGTCTTTAAATTCTAAGGATCTTCTTCAACAAGGAAAACCTTAATTTTGAAAATCCAAGAATTAAGAGTATTGAATCCCATTTCAGCTGGACACAGACACAAAATATTCAGACAGAAATAAATGTGCTCCACTGAACTTTCTGTCTCTTTTTCAACTGTTACTTAAACCTCCTTTAAAATAATGCTGTTTTTCTGCATGACAGAGTTGCATCTATAACCCCCATGATGCTTTTCTTACCAGTGCTAAGTGCAAATCTCTTCATGGCAAACCTCATGACCTCACCTATTTTAGGTGAGGTCTATTAACAGGCATTAATACATGTGATAGCCATTGTAAGAAAATGAAGTATTTTGAACTCAAATAACAAGTAGGGGTTTAGTTTTTCAGCAACATCTACACAACTTGTGTATCATTTAGGAAAATAATAGGAAATTCAGGGTAGCCATGAGAAGACAAACATGCCTTGACTACTTGGAATTCCACCTTCTGGTATCTTTAAAAACTATTTAGACTATTTCAAATGAGCCCGAGCACTCCTATTAAGGCCTAAGGAAGTTAGAGAGACTTCTTCAAGATCCTGTCATCCCCATTCTGCCATAAAACATACTTTCACACAAACATCATACTTTCTTACAAAAAGTACCCAGATGAACATGTAAAAAGTAGATTTATCAGTCCTGGTTTGCTGTGGCACTGTCTCTCTACTTAAATTTGCCTCTGAAGGGACAGAGCCCCAGGTTTTCCCTGTAAATGCTGCAATGCTTCATGGATTCCTTTGTAACTAAAAAGAGCAAAATATCCTTCAGTTTTTCCCAAGAGTGTGGGTAGAACTACCCAACCTCCTTCCACAGGAAATTTGAGATCCTGACTGCTCTCAAGCATGGTTAAACTGATCAACAGTTCAGAACTTGCTAAGAATAACCTACACAATTGTGTTAAGCTTTATTTCTTTAGAAATCAAACAATGAAAGCATTGAAGGTACTGCAGAAAACCCACATTCCTATAGAGTTTGCCCCTGCCAGGACCGCAAAGCCCTGTAATGAAATGCTGAAATTTCTCAATACAAAACTAAACATCCTGTACCAGGAGCAAAGACTGCTTGTCACAAGTGGGATACAGCAAGGTAGAGCAATAAATATTTTGAGTACCTTTTCATAGTGAGAACAGTTAGTATATCATGTAGGCCATCCTCCTTTTTATCTAAATCCTGGAGTACAATCTATTAAAAAAAAAAAAAGTTAAATTATAATCAAGTTCTCCAAACTCTTGCACAGCACTTTAATGGAAGTGACACAACAGCTACAATGTGAAATTCATTCTGTTTAGCAACTTCTACTGGTAATTCCAAATCAAAGGATGCCCTAGTGGACTTCCCTTATCTGTAGTGCAAATTTATGTATTGTTAGCTATTTGTACTATTGGTTCTGTGCTTTTGTTTCAGGATCTATCACCGAGATAGCTACAGACCTACCACTGCCACAGCCTACAGTAAAAGCTGAGCATCTTCCTTCACTTACAATCAGTTCTGTAATTATTAGGTAACATCGTTTCTCTATCCCTCTAAAGATATTTGGGCAGGACTAAGGTAGAATAACTATTTTCTCAAATATTCCATCAATTTCAGACCCATCTGCCCCTTCTCTGATGCTTTCCAAGGAAAGCACATCACTGTTTTAAACAAGCTGTGTTCTCTCTGCAGGTTGACTCCCGAGTAACATCTTTAAATCCTCACTTGATATAACCATATCATCTTACAACTGTGAAAAATCAGATTTAATATTTAATACCAAGATCCTGTTCAATCCAGGTAGATCAAAAGTAAATCAGCAGTATATACATTAGCTACATCATTATGTCGAGCAGTTTTATCTTTAAAATGTTGGTGACCTGTGCACTACTGGAATGACTGGAATCTCTCATCCCAGGTGAGCTTACTACAGTAGTGCCAGTCATTTAGGAATTCAAAAGGGAAACTTCACTTCCTTTACAAAGTGCTTCAGTATTTTGCACGTACAGAAGAACAACTGAAGACTGATGCCAGAGAGATGCAAATTTTCTAAAAAGTTTTGGCAGAGGTGGGATTGGTTTCTTTTTTTTTTCCAGATCCAACAGATTTTCCAGTGGTTGCTGTTAAAAGTGCACACGAGTGTGTATGTACTCACCTGTGCAAATTTATCTTCTTCGTTCATGGGACCTTTCCCCAGCGACTCGTACAGTTCAAGGCACACAGAAGAAATGTTTCCAGGGGCATGCAGGGTGTGCTGCCTTCGAGCTGGCAGTGGTGTCCCTGATGGAAATAGCACTGTGAATTTGTCAGCCCCTGACTCGTCTACTCCCTTTAAAAAGAAAAAAAAAGAGTTCATGACTTTCTCTAAGTGCTTCACTGAGCTGGAATTGTCACGACAATGCTCCACGAGAAAAGAAATCCAGCATTCATTCCCTCTGCCACATTTACCACCACGGCAAGTAAAAAAAAAAATTGCCATTCCTATAAATAAAAAGTCCAGCTATTACAACATAGAAAAGATAAAATCTAACTCCCCTTAAAATCAAGCTGTTTTTCCTGTCATTTTTCTGTCAATAAATCCAAGTTACCACATACTACTGACCTATAGACAATCTATAGAAGTAATAAAACAATCCTGTTTCTCTAACATCAATCATTAGTGCTATATATTCACTGCAGCAGTAAAGTTTTCTAGTATTCTAATTTTAGCCTTACCTTTAGAAGAATATCTTTGGCAGAACACTCAATAAGTGCTTCTTCTTCTAACAAGGTGTTCTCTTTTCCTAGCAGAATTCCTGCCTCTATGGCTGCACCGATGGGAATAACTTCATCTGGAGGAATTGAATTCAGTAACTCCACAGTTGGGAAAATGTCTTTGATCAGCTGCTGTAGCTTTGGGATTCGAGCAGACCCACCACATAGAACTACCTGGAAAACATGACATAATGATTTCAAACCTTTCTTCTGTCAAATAAAACAGACAGGTCACAACCTGCAGCAAAAAAACACAAACTGCTCTGGGATATTTTATCACCTGTAGTTGTTACAACAAAAACTGATGTAATCTCTGGTTGACTTCTGATACTTTTGCATTTGAAATGAAAGGAAATATGGTCTCTTGAAAAAGTGTTTCTTATAGCAAGAATCAGCTAGATAAGGTAACGGTTTTAGAAATTGAGAAATTCATCACAAAAATAGCATCAGCTTGCATGAGACTTCCAGAGATGATCTAGTCCAATGTCCTGGCCGAAAACAGGCACAGTTACAACCTGCTCAGGACATTATCTCCATAGATACATATTCCACAGACTCTGTGGGCCCTTATTTCAGCATTTGATTTCCCTCACACTACAAATTCCTTTCTCAGAATCTAAAATTTCCCCGTGCTGTAACCTATGCTGATTGCTCACTGGAGGAAGGAGCAATTCAGCTTTCATCCATAAATCCAAGTCTTATTACAGTGACTTTATTGAAATCAGCCAGATTTGGAAACAAAGCTAATTCCTACTTTTCCTTATGTGAAACATAACTTAAGAATTGTCAGTCAGGTTCATTTACTTTTACATTTAAAGTGTTTCCCCTCCCAAAGCATTGAGGCCTGAGAGTCTAAAAGGCCATCTAAAAAATACTGCCACCACCAGAAAACAAAAGCTGTTCTCTGAACAGTGGCCTGGGATGCTTCATTATCCACCAGGAAAACTGAGATGTGACACAGCAAACACTAATTAAGAGTCTGAAATAGCATTAAGTGTCATTAAAAGCACCAGCCAGCTTCTTCAGAAGTGTCAGCAAACCCCATCCAAGGCTCAATGAAGGCGGAAGCAAGTCCATCTACTGAACTTAAGAACTCCTCAGCTCTACCAAGAGTTAACACAAACACACAAAATGAAGACCAATCCTCTCCACTTATTCAATATGCAGCAGTAAAAACACACGATTGAATTTGACTCTACCTTATACTTAACTTCAAGTAACTGAAATCAAAGCAAATATAGGAGTTCTAAAGATCTTGATAGACTTTGCTGGATCTCAGAAAAACTGCTTAAACATATAATTCAATAATCTAAGTCTGCAAGGAAAACAGGCCCCACAAATACTGTTTTTGGGGAGTTAAGCACACTACAGACAAGTGACTTCTATTATTACCTTATTAATATCATCTGCTGTAAATCCAACTTGCTGCAAAAGGTTTTTAATGGCTTCTACACATTTACTAAAAAGTGAAGAACAGATAAGTTCAAACCTGGCCCTAGGAAAAGAAAATAAAATAAACATTCAAGAAGGGTCATCTCATCTATTAGAGACAAATACCTGAAATGGAAGAACAATCATATTTAGAATATTCTTTGGTTCTCTAGCTATACCTGGTATTTAAGGATTTAAAAAAAAATATCTTCTTTTCCAATTATTAATCTTGAAGTGATTTTGTTGTTGTGAAAGTATCAGTGATAATTTCCACCATTAACACCTACATGGAATGCACATTCATTCTTCTTCAGTGTACTCTAGAGGAAAAAAACAGTATTGTCTCAAGAAAACCCAGAATTGCTGTCTCAACTTATATGTGAAAAAATAAAGCAGCAAACATCCTGGAACTGTTTCATCACCTTTAAAATGGACACAAAGAGTCAATTTTGAAATTTCAGAGGCAAATCAAGCTGTGTCCTCATTTGCACACAGGGAATAGGTTAAGCAAATTAAAAAACAAACTTGTGCTTGCTTTCATCTTCTTCATAGAATCCATCATAGAATCAGCCAGGTTGGAAGAGACCTCTGAGATCATCAAGTCCAACCCTTGATCCACTATGACTGTGGTTACCAGACTGTGGCACTAAGTTCCACATCCCGTCTCATCTTAAAAACCTCCAGGGACAGTGAATCCACCACCTCCTTGGGCAGCCCATTCCAATGCCTGATTACTCTCTCTATAAAGAATTTCTTCCTAATATCCAACCTAAACCTCCCCTGGCAGAGCTTAAGACCATGGTCTCTTGTCTTGACAGTTGCCTGGGAGAAGAGACCAACCCCCACCTGGCTACAACCTCCTTTCAGGGAGTTGAAGAGAGCAATGGGGTCTCCCCTGAGCCTCCTCTTCTCCAGGCTAAACAACCCCAGCTCCCTCAGCCTCTGCTCATAGGACTTGTGTTCGAGTCCCTTCACCAGCCCTGTTGCTCTTCTGTGGACCTGCTCCAGCACTTCCTGAACTGAAGAGGAAGTTTTACTTTGTAGGAACACGGCAAGTCAAAGTCTGCAGCACCAGTCCACAGGATCAGCATCCTTACCCAAAAGAGAGCCAACCCAATTTACACAGTATTGCTTCTCAAGCTTGAAAACATGCTGTGCTTTATTTTAGCAGCTCCAGCTTCTGCAGCAGTGGATGCACAGCTTTGGAATGGAAAAGTCTATTTTATTTTGCTAAAGCTGCTGCTGTCCGGAAGAGCAATCGAAGTGAGCTAAACATCTTAATAAGTAGCATCCCAAGGGAGAAGAAACTTAGAGTAGAACAGAGCAGTATAAACAAAGAGACAGAGAACATCTCTCTACTCCAGCTGTCACTGAGGCAGCACCAAGACTTCCATGACTCTTATCATTCTGGAGCTCGTTTAGATAAAGAGTACAAAAGTCTTTTTTTCACTTTATTTTCTAACTGTTAGGGCAACACTGTTACTGCCCTAACTATACAGATTGCAGCATAACAGAACCATCAACATGAAACAAAGCAAGCTGGCCTTCTGTCTTCTGTTTTTAAAAATAAATGCCACCAGAAATCAAAGCTTGTTGAACATTCTAAATATCACCTAGGGAGATTTCAAGAACGCTTTTTATATAAAGGCAGTAGCTTCAAGATTTGCCTTACCTGGACACGTTACAATCAAAATCCAAACCATCATACAACGAATCTACAAAACAGTTTGAACTTCCCAGGGTCGATAAAGAGTGTTTCGCAATATCAGCGCTGTTCATTAACTTCATCATGGCTCTGGGGTTTCCTCTAATGTCGTGTTTACAAGACCTGTATTACAAAAAAAAAAACCAAACAGAAGATATCAGTTTAAAAAGGCAGGAATTTGACTGATAACAGTAACTTTCTGAAAGGAAAAGCAATTTAGAGCTATTAACTTTTTTTGTAGACATTTTACTATTAAACAACAATGCCACTATTGAAAGCTTGGAAAAAAAAAAAGTATCTATTTCAATTTCAACTAGAGACCACTGTGAAGAGGCACCCTGAACTCGGGCATTAGTGTTTGTCATACAGATTAAAGTCCTTCTGCACAATTTCTCAGCTGAACAAATTCTGTAAATGACTGCAAGGAACAGCAAGAAAGGTCTACAAGTTACTGATTTTTAACCACAGACTAAGAAGAAAAAGAACAGTGAACATTAGACATGTCAGCAAAATAGTAAGTTTTATCCAAAAAGTCTTTTTGTGTCTGTATGCAGCTGACCACCTCAAGACCACTGAGCTAGTGGTTATGCATTGGTTCATCACAGGCTGAAGTGCCACGCAAACTTCAGCCTGATGACCCAAGCCCCTCCACAGGCTTCCACACCAACAAAACCACACACGCAGTTCCCTGACACCCAAAAAGCTTGTGACTGAAAATATGGAAGCAGCCTGCAGTCACACACATCACTCAAAACACGGCAGAGTTCACAGTAGCCCTTAAAAGTTCAACAACAACTCCAGGCAACATCTACACAAACCCAAGTGTTTCCCAGTCTTCCTCCTCAGCCCCCAACAACTGACTGTTCCTTTAATATCTTTATTTGAGACATCTCACTCACAGACAGTCTGCTAGATTTTTTTTGTTGTTGTTTTTGAAATCAAGCACTAGATAACAAAGCTCCTGTCCTAGGAACATGCTTGGAATTCAAAACTTACCTCTGAAATTCAGAAGCTAAGTGTTGTGCCAGAGCTTCTGTGAAGCAAACTCCACCAATGCTGTCATCTGTGTTCGTAGCAAGCACACGATATATCCCACTGTTTACTTCTATGACTGTGATAGAAAGTGATGTCCCACCAAGTTTATAAACCAACACATTGCTGCCATGTTAAAAAAAAATATTGAAAGTAGCATGAATGAGCCAGCAAAAAAGACGTTAATTTTGACACACTGTCTATAATTACCACCAAATAATGTACTGTAGGTTTTAATCAGTTTTGTCAAGAGAATTTGATTTGGGGTGTTTGTGCTTAATGCATCTTAGTACTCCTGACTACTTGATAACGTGCCCTAAAGAACAAAATTAATCTGTTTCATACAGTGAGAGTAGCCAAGGTTTGTCCTTCAAAACACAACTGAGAACTAAAATTACTTTCAAGGTTACAGGCAAGAAGTATATGAGAAGGGTAAAAAGGGTTGCGTTTTTCTTCAAGCCAATCAGTTCATTAAAGAGAAAGTTAGAATCTGGGCACAAATCTTCAAAGACAATTCTAAAAATATAAAAACCAAACCAAAGGGATTTAAAACACTATGGAATTACAACTTCTAAATGGTTATTGGCTTTCTTGAGAGAAAAAAAGAAAAACAAGCCTCAAATCATTAATTTTGTATTGATTGCTAAGGCAAAACAGCATCCCCTCATTTAAGATTCCTTGGGATTTAAGTACAGCAGCTTAAATTTAAGAAGTAAAATATTAGGATTTTACCTTTTCCCAGTGGGTGAATCCTGGCCAATTCCATAAGCAAGGAGAGCTGCAGATGGCTCATGGATTAATCTCATAACATTAAACCCAGCAGCTGCAGCTGCTTCCCTGCGATAAAGCACAGCAGCATTTGATTTTCCTTTAATGGTTTCACTATAGTCACACACTATTAACATTTCATCTGAACTCAGAACTTGGTTACAGCATGCTATTAGCAAGGCCAAGTGACTGGAAAAGGAAGGTACAAAATTCAGTTGCTGTTGTGTTCTTGAGGTAGATGGATCTGCTGTGTGCTTACTGTCAAAGAAAACTCTCATATCACTCTATATAAACCATAAAAACTGCAAGACCCCCTTCAACTACAAGATTAAACCCCCCACACTCAAACAAACTTGTTAACTTATCTTCAGGGGTGGTGTTAAAAGTTCTTGATACATTATTTTGACAGGTAACATGCTAAAAAAAAACATTTTACTTCAAAATTAAGTTACCACACCTCACTTGTAACACTTTCTTTACATGTTTTCTTGAAACATTAGTAACCCTGTGACTGCCCGGCAACTTGTTTCCTCCACTTTGAAACTACTTTGAAACTTTTATACTAGAGCAATAGAAGGCTTCGTTATAAATATTGCAAATACCCAGCTCACTCATATTTTATGACCAACTTTTAGGTGTGTTTTAAGTATTCTGTGACACTTAAACTTAAGGGCTTCCACATATCAGAAAGCAGAACAGTAGATGTTGCCAATTATGCTCAGCTTTAAGCGTACTTATGTTTGCATAGAGAAGAACTCTAACAGCAGAAGTTGATTCCAAACAGGCTTCCCGAATAGAGTGGTGGATTATTTTCCACATCTGAACTGTGACAAAAGAGTTCTCAGCAAGTCATGTAACACCACTTGGTTTGGTGAGTATGAAGGGAAGGGGAAATTAAGGAGGGTGAGAAACTATTTCAAAGGGGACACTGAAGATCCCGATCTAAAATGATGTTCTCTCTGTGAGGATACCAAAATTCCCTCTCAATCTAAATGATTCAGAATGTCCTTTTGGTTGCATCAGTAAATTCCACAAAAAGTTTCTAAACCCAGGATTTAATCTCCTGCTTTAATATTTTCCCCATTCAAATAATATCCCAATATCTTGAGAGTCACAAGCTGAAGTCCAGCAGAATTCCCACTGCTGATCTTCCAGCCTGTCTTCTTTAGGCACGTTAAGTAACAGAAAAATCTTAATTCTCTTACCCAAGGGCATTTTTCTGATTCTCTCCAAAATCAAATGGCACAGTGACAACAACATCGTTTACATCTGAACCCAAAGCAGACTGAGCAGTCTCTGTTCATAAACACAGGCAGAACATGTTATTAAAAGCATAAAAAACCCAATATACCACATCTTAAAAATATGAGGACAGCTCAAAAAGCTAAAACATGTTATAATTTCAATTATTACATACCTTTCATTTTACTGAAAATCAGTTTTGCCACATCTTCTGGGTTAATAAGTTTATTATCTATTTCATATTGAAGTTTTCCATTCTTCTCAATTACCTGTAAGCAAAACCAACACACCTTTGTTACATACGCAATATAGTTAATAAACAATGTTTAATTTAGTTTCTGTTCAAAGTAAAAAGAACTGGACTGTGTAAATACTCTCTGCATTAATACTCTATTACAAGGAAATAAATGCATGCTTCCAAGATGCTTATCAAAGATTACAAAAAGACCTGAATCATCTGACACACAAAACAGTGACATTCAAGGACTTAAAGACTCCAGACTTCCTTTTTCTTAGTTTTCCTTAGCACAAAAGCAACGTTTGGAACAAAACTGCTTGCCTGGTTATATCCCATAAGAAAAAGCCTAGCACTTTATAAAAGCACATCAATACGAACAGCCAAAACCCAGAGAAAAACTTGCTCCTTCTTTATGAATGTATTTTCCAGGATATTTTTTCTCTTGTTTTGCAGAATTTTCTAATAACAAGTACAGCAGTATTCAAATTAAATTTGCATTTAAATCAAGTGGTTAAGCATTTTTATCACAAGGTGCTGTGACCCGAGCACCTTCTACCAGCACTAAGAAAACCCACAACACTACTACCCAAATATATTAAGATTCATCCCTTTAGAGAATGGCCAAGAGATAGATAAGAATTTTTCTGCTGGACTATGTCATGCTGGCAGATCCCAGAACATGGTTATCTACTTGATAAAAATAGAAACACAGCAGCAAATGGACCTCATATAAAGAGCTGATCACTACAGAACACAGACATGAATGGCACAAACCAGGACAAGGAGAAAAATGTTAAGTTATGTAAGTTACTCTGGGAACAGCAGAAATCCCAAATCATACTCACAGTGCACTTGCTTTCTGCAATGTATTTCTCTGCCTGTGGGTCACCAGCACTGTCCAGACAAATCCAAAACAACAAGATAAATCATTCGCTCAAGGGTAATTGCACAAATTCACCTTGCTGATATTCCCTATAACATCTCCAATATATCAAACTATATTTCCACCAAAATTCCCATTTCCACTCTACAGATACATTTATACAGTAGAAATAAAACCAACAGTTCTGACTTTCCATCTCCTTTCCATAACTAACAATTGAAAAAATACCTACTACTTAGGGAAAGGGGAAAACAAAACCCAACACATTGTTTTAACCTGCCATCCCCAACGACCACTATAAAAGATTTCAATAAAGTTACGACCTGGAAAAGGCTGGGAAATGTATCAGAATGGACAACATGAAGGGCCTGTAACATACAGCTGGGTCATCACTAAAAAGTTTTGATACATGTGTGACACCAGATCTAACTCAACAACCAACCAGAACAACTCAAGTTTTGTTCTAGTCACTGCATTTGCCAGTGCAAAGCATCACAGCTCCACTAACTGAGGAATCACAACGATGTGTTCCACTACAGCAAATAAAAGCAATACAAAGTTTCGTGCAAACAAAGTCATAGTGGATTTTACACGCAGGAAAACAACCTGGGAACAAGACATTTAGTTAAGAAATTTTAAGTATATATGAAAAAGCATATGTGCAACTTGCTACTAAATTTCACAATTTGATTTTCTCAGACAAAATTCAGACCTAAAATACTACACACCTCTTTGCTCCCGGACCTTAAAGGTCACTAAGGGGTTAATAATATAAACCCGGTCTAGTGGAAAGTGTGCCTTCCATGTGCCCCACGGCAGAGAATCATTAAGGTCCCTTCCAACCCAAAGCTCTATGCCTCTACGATAATAGAATTTTTTTTTCAGAGATTACATGTCAATGCCAGGTTAAATTAAATACTGTCCCAAAACATTCAAACGCCTCCAGCATCAGCGCTGAGAGGTTCCACCGACCAGCTTCAGCGAAAAACTTCTCACCGCTCCTTCCACACCCCGTCCTCTTACCATCGACCGAGGATCTGCTTTACTTTCACTACGGTGTTCGAAATGTTCCTGATCCTACTCTGCTTGGCGGCTAAGCCAACCACCTGAATAAAAAAAAAAATAAAAAAGAAATTTAAAAAAAAGACAACGCAACAATAACGACAAAGTGAGCAGCGCGCAGAGTCCCGTCCCCCCACTCACCCCCTCCTTCCCCTCCCCTCAGCCTCACCTCCTCGCTCTCCGAGAACGCCACGACCGCGGGGGTGACCCGGTCCCCGGCGTCGTTGGCGACCACGTCGGCGCGGCCGTCCTGAGGGGAGACAGAGACACCCGTGAGCCGCCCCTCGGCGCTTCGCCGCCGCGGCCCGGTAGGGAACCCGAGGGACCCCCAAGCGGCCCGCGGCCCCCGGGCCCCGTCCCCCCCTCACCTTGTAGACGGCGGCGCAGGCACAGGTGGCTCCCAGGTGAACCCCGATGGCCGCCATCGGCCCCGCCCGCCCCGACCTGCACCGCGCGCGCCCGCCCCCGGCCAATCCCGCGCCGCACCGCCGCATCGTCACCGGCGGGATAGCCAATGAGAAAAGCAAGGAGAGGGACGTCACCGCGCATAGCAACGGGGGCAGACTCTGCGGGGGAGGCGCGGGGGTTTTGGCGGGAAGCGGCGCTGAGGGGCGGGGGGTCCGAGAGGGGTTCTTTTGACCCCGGCACACCCAGTGCGGGAAAACTGAGGTGGAAGTGGAGAAGTTAGAAAATAAGAGACATTAAAATAGAAAGTAGAAATTAAAGGGGAGAAAGCAGCAGCTGTTTCACGCACGTGCTGCGGCGTGTGTGTTTTATCTCAGTGGCGCCTCCCGTGATTTAAATGCAGGCAATGGAGCGCTTGGAGACGCTGTAAATCACAGAATCACGGGATCAGTTAGGTGGGAAAAGACCTCTGAGGTCATCGAATGCAACCTATGACTGAAAAACACGCTGTGAGCCAGACCATGGCACTGAGCGCCACGTCCAATCTTTCCTCAACACCTGCAGGGATGGTGACTCCACGGCCGCCCCGCGCACTGCATCCCAATGTCTAATCGTCCCGTACATTGCATTCCAATGTTTAGTCTCCCGTTTTGTGAAGGAATTCCTCCTAATGTCCAACCTTTCTATATTATGGAAATATTTCTGTATCCACTGCTGCAGGTCGAGCTGAAGCGCTGGTTTTGCATCATCTAATGAGGCATGATCGGTGTCTGAAAGCAGAGGTCAGTGTCTCATAATGTTGCACTGCTATTGGAGAAATCCATCCTCAATAACCCAGGAGAAGGGGAAAAAAAAAAAATTATTTATGCATTTCTATTGTCAATCCTGGGGAAATTAGCACCATTTGCACAGAACATCATTCACACAAAACATCATTCACTTGTCTTGGCCAGAGCTGTCATGCTGAAGACTCCTCAGATTTTCTGTGTCCCTGCAAAGGGCACTGCAAAGTTACCAGAGAGCAAGTCACCTAATGTTTGCAGCTTCACACCGTACAGATGACAGCACTTGTGTGGATTTGGGTGCTCATTTGCATCTCATTTCCATAGGGAGTCTGAATGCCCTGCGGGACCATCTCACTGCATCATTTTCAAGATTGTCCCTATCCTCCTTTATATATGATATATGGAAAGTTAAAGCAATGAATTAAGATCACATAGAGGTGAAATGATTCACCTAGTCGCTAAGGGATTTTGTGTCCCAAAATGGGCCCTGGCTTTCTTAAGTCACAGAACAATCTTGCTTTGGGTAACTGAGCTTGCTGAAGTCTGACTAAAGGCTGGAACTCAGATGCCAGCAGTCTGTGCTTAGGAGATGATCGCAATGTCAATGAAGGCGATGCTTATATACCTGGAAACAACACCTTTGAAGTTTGTCCAAATTGTAGTTCCTTTCTGCGTCCTCTTGTAAATGGAGGCGTTAAAAGAGAAAAAGGGTAGAGGTGAGCATGAGAGACCTGTGGGGACTGGAAAAAAGTATTGTAGAAGAAAGGCATGATAAAAGTGATGCTTTTGACAAAAGAAAAGACGAGGAGAGTCTGGGAAGAGACACTGAAGACAGGAGGATAAAGCAGAACAGAAGTCCATTGTACAGAAACCAAGAATATTTTCCCCATGCTTCCCCCCAAATCCTAATAGCATTTGCACCATTTATGGCAATACACTGGTATTTAGAACCTAAACCAGTATGTGTAAACTGTGCACTAAAAAGTGCTTGTGGCCACACTGGTAACATCTCCTACACAGATAAACACATTCACAGCTATTTTCCAGTTGTTATGCTATGGACATATCTATGTGCCCACAGAGAAGTTCTGCTTATCTTAACTAAAGCAGTTACTGTTCCTTCCAGGTGTGAAAAAGCCTGAGTGAAGCAGGCAAGAAATGCCTTAGCCAAGGTTTGTGGGGGCAAGTAGTGTTTGTTGAGTAGTGAAAACCTCTTGTCTGTCTGTGCCCTTCTTATCTTTTGGGGAAGTGTCCTTAGCTAACAGGAAACTCACAGGCTGCACTGAGCTTGAGTGAGCTGAGAGATGGGGAAAACGACCCACCGCTAAATAAAAGTGGAAGCAACATCCTGGATTCAGAAATTAAACTTTCACACCTCTGTGAGACCTGTCCCTCTGAGTCACGAGGAGGAGTAGAAACATCCAGCCCCAGTCTGACTGGAGTCCTACATATCTTCAGGCACCTACATCCAGCAAACAAGCCCACCACGCTGCCCCGTTATCAAACTCAGCTCAGATTTAGCCAGGTACTCTAAAAAAACCCTTAGTATTATTTCCCATCTGACAAAGCAATGGCACAAACCTTCCCAGTGTCAGAGCTGCCCCTTCCTTCCCAGTCCATGGCACATCTCTCTCTCAGCCATGCAAAAACCAGAGCAGCCTCTGTCAGACCAGTGTTAGCACAATGCAATGGAGCTCCCCCAACATCCTTTGGTACCAAAGCCTCTCAGCAGCCTGAGAGGCTTGAATGCAAAATCCCCCTGGCACTGTCTGTAACCAGCTGAATGTAGGAAAATCACAGGCAAAAGGGCAGTAACATCAGCTGAGTTATTTATAGAGTCACAGAATAGTTTGGGTTGGAAGGGACCTTAAAGGTCATCCAGTCCAACCTCCCTGCAATGAGCAGGGACAGCTTCAACTACATCATATTCCTCAGAGTCCTGTCCAACCTGGCTCTAAATGTTTCCATGGACGGGGCATCCATCACCTCTCTGGGAAACCACTGCCTTTGTTTCACCACCCTCAATGTAAAAAAAAATTCTTCATTATATCTAATATTAATCAACTCTCTTCTCATTTCAAACCATCACCCCTTGTCATGTCGCTACAGGCCCTGCTAAAATGTTTGTCCCTGTCTTTCTCGCAGGCCCTCTCTAAATACTGAAAGGCCTTTAAAGTGGAAGCAAGCATTGAACAACAGACTGTTTTGCAGCTGGTAAATAGTATATACTCTGAAACCTTACTTGTGGTTAGGAAAGAGGGATGAGAGAACATCTTTTAATTATCTTGTGTGTGTTCTGACATAATTCTCAGGAAATTAAGCCCTAAGGAGGCTTGAGATGGCAGCTGCAATACCACGGCCTGTGATCGTCTCAGGCCTGGGGATGTGAACAGAGCCAGAGGAGTGGATTGTCAGCAGAGCTGCAGGAGAGCCCGACTGGTGGGGGACCTGGACAGTGGTGCTGGACTTTGCCCTGGCTTTGGAAACAGCCCCTTCCCCAAGACAGCAGGGTGAAAGCAGGTGTCCAGTAATACTGGAGGTGCTGACATCTCTGCTGGAAAACTTCCTTCCCCGCTGCTTGCCTTCATAAAAACATTAATGAGATCTTTTTGTTTGCGTAAAAAGAGTCTCTTCAAACTGATTGTCTAAGTCTCTTAAGTAATTACACCACCATTATTCATATTGCAATGCTTATTTGGGCACAGGAATACATGGTGTTGGGAGGTCTGTATATTACCCCCAAAACTGGGTTTTAGTGGAGGCTGTAGCTATCTCTGGCTTTGCTGTAATATGTCCCACCTGTTAGAAAAGTCACTTGATAAAGTCGATTTCGGTATCCCTGTTGCTTCACGGTCACAGTACATAAGTGATAGGGGAGAAGCCAGCTCAGTTAGTTAAATACTTGTGTTAATTTTTAATAAGCTGAACAAAGTGTTCTTATGTGTCGAAGGTCAGAAAGTGAAATCTTCCCTCAGCAGTTTGGCAGGCAAACCTGTTGTAGAGTTCTTATCGGTGCCTGTAGGTGGCACAACTGCAGCATGGAATCGCAGTGCTACAACCTCTCTGCAGCACTTAGCCTGTTTGGCAGTTCGTAGGTTTGGAGGAAAGTTGAAGCCAGATTTCTTTTTTTTTTTTTTTTACTTACACCAGAGTGCGTATTAGAAAATATCCCAAGATTGGTTTATATTTTAGATGACATAAAGCATATTAAACTTCTCTGATTTTGCTTGTAAGCCTTTTCTTAAAAGACTTCGCTTCCTGTCTTTTCTTGAAAAACCTTGGAGTGCCTTCAAAATAAACTATCCTTTGTCACACTCCACATCACTAACTTGAGTCACAAAGTAGGAAAAATCTCGTTTTCTTACAACCCAGAAGAACTAAACCTCCAGCCTGGGACGTTGGTCAGTGCTCCCTGGATGAGTGGCTGATCCGTGCTGAAGGATCCCAAGGGAATTTGCCAGTGACTCCATTGTTGTCGTAAAAATAGGAACCTCTTCCAAGTCACTCTGCTACATTTCTTCTCAGCTGCCATTCAGCCAATTGCAGATTATCTTTGACAGGAGTAAGGAGCCACTGAAGGCCAATTAAACATGGCAAACAGACTGCATGGCTAGAACAGAACTAGCACAAGTCACCTTTGACAAGGCTTTGTTGGCAATTGGCTATTAAGGAAAATCAAATTTGTGTGAGTTTCTGTAGAGTAAATACAAGCACCTGCCACAGATAATTGCATGTACACTCTGTGTTAATAAAACAAAAAATATGTAATATTCTCATTGCTGTTTGGGGAATTGCTGTTGACTGTGTCAGGCACTGTCATCTCTGGGCACATCTATGATTGTCACAGTTGGCTGAACAACTTTATTACTCTTGTCGAGCCTGAAAACTTTTAAAGATACGTACAAAATATTTTCTTCCCAAGGAAAATAATAGAAAAAATAATAAAATAACTTCTTTTTAAATTTTTTGCCTTTCCTCTCTCTATGTTCCAGTTTTTCCATCTCCTAAATTATGTCAAATTCACTCTGCAGGCATGCTGAAAGGTTTTAATAATAGATAGGAAGTGTGCTGAGATCCTTGGCTGGAGGATGCTCTGCAATAAAATGTTACGGTTAATAATGCAGATCTAAGTTGTGGCATGAATTACAAAGGCTGCCAGGAGCCAAGCCCAGAGCTTTCCAAGCAAACTTCATGGTAAAACATTCCTGAAATTCACATTTGTGCTCTGAGTGGAAAACCTTGTGCTCACTGAGCACTGCCATGAGGTTCATGCTCTGCAGGGCAAGGTCAATACAAAAGGACGAGAGGAAATGGCCTCGGTTTGTGCCAGAGAAGATTTAGATTAGATGTGAGGAAAAAATTCTTTGCTGAAAGGTTGGTCAGGCATTGGAACGGGCTGCCCAGGGAAGTGGTGGAATCACCATCCTTGGAAGTTCAAAAGGCACGTGGCACCGGGGGACATGGTGAACACGGCAGTGCTGGGGTCGGACTTGATGTTCATAGAGGTCTCTTCCAGTCTCACTGGCTCTATGATTCGATGGAAACTAAGTGGTGTTTAAACCAGCAGTTTAAGAAGAGCCGACTACCAAAACAGGCTGTGATCAGCATCAGATAGTTCGTGAAAAATGTCTTTATCTTAGGTGAAGAACAGATTTAGGCACAAGGGTGCCAGCTAGAAGCAAGAAGTCCATTCTGTGCACTGTCAGAGATTTACCATGTGACCTTGAGGAAGCCATTTAATTTTACTGGTTCTTAAGTTCTTTGTCTGAAATAACCCAAATCGACAAATAAACAAGAGTAGTGTTTTCCCTTCCTCCCAAGGGTGTTCTGAGGATAACCACGTTAATTAGTTGTCTGCTTTGAGGTGAGTGTAATAGGATGGAGTAGTTAGAACACAGCTCTTCCTTATCTATGCTAACCAGCCCTGGTCAGTATCATGTTAACTTAATTGATTTTTGCAGTAGCTGATTAATCACAATTAAGTGTCTATGTTAAAACCAACACCAAGATTAGCTTTACTGAGCTCAGAGTGGTGATAGATTTTGAGCTCCTTTTAAGCTTCCTTTAGCAACTTAAAAATAGTGTTAATGGGATACATGCAGAGCTGACAGAACTATTTCATTTCCCACAATCCCACTGTTATCTATAAAGCTAAAAGATGAAATTACAGTTTTTCTTTAAACTACAGAGCAGTAAAATTTTTTTTTTAAGTGTTAATGATCCCTGTCTTTAGCTAACTTGTTAACATTCCTTTGGCAATCTCTCTTGTTCAGCTTAAGGTTTTTATTTTCTTGTTGCAGTATGTACAGAATTTTTGGACAGATTTTACAATTCATTTATAGAAATTCAGTTTTTGCTGTGGATATCATAGCTGGTCAGCAGCTGTGGAGATACAAAGGAAAAGAATGGCATCTGGAACCATTATCCTTTGTTTTATGCTCTGAGAAAGTCCCGGTTAAATGACAGAATTTGTGCTCAATAAAAATCTCTGTCCATCTGCACTCATGGGTATTAATTCATATCCAGTAATGACAATAATAATGATAATTATGAGCAACAGAGGACAGTCCTGTGGCCTGTGAGAAGAAAATTTGGAGGATCTGTGATTAATTTTCAGTGTAAATGGCTGTGTGTTGTTGGAGAACCATTGAAATCAGTGGGACTCTTTCCAGCAGCTTCTCTGGTCATTGGCTGGGGCCCTAAACAGCCTATTACAGCAGGGAAAAATTAACATTGCTGTTGGCAGCTCATCAGCTGATGACTGAATAGATACACTGAAATTCCTGTCCACCTTTGCAGAGGAAGCCAGGAAAGGCCAGGGGTGCAGAGGAGGGACCTGCTGGGCTGATGAACAGACAGATGCACTTTTCTTCCTCAGTGACCAGGGCTTCAGAGGTATTTCAGGCACCCAGTGTTTTTTACTGTGTGATGCTTTGTGTTTAATGACCTGGACCCAGAGAGCTGCCTCTAAAAGAACAGCTGCCACTTCTATGGAAAGCTGTTTTTGTGGGGACTGAAACACTTCTCGTTCGGGGCAGACCTGGGGCCCAGGCAGTTGGGACATGTTACATTGACTGATTCTACCTCCTGATCCACAGGAGGGTTGTGCAGTCAGGCAGTTTGTGTTGTAAAATCTCTCCACAGTTAATCAGTCTGGGTTCAGAGACTTTTTACTTCTTTGGAAGCGAGAGGGCAATCCCTAAAATCTCCACAGAAGAGCTGCTCTGGAAGATGCGCTGCTTTGTGGTAGTTCACGTGGAACAAATCCCACTCCACCCAGAAGCAGTTTTAGGCTGACTTCAACAGACACATCTTCAGCACCAATATCTTCCATGAGCCTACCTTTTGAAGAAAGTCATACATTGGATTTTCAGCTCTGGATTTTCCCAAATTACCTTTTGGGCATTTTTCCTGGCCTGTTCCCATGCCCAGTGGTTATTCCTCTGAGTGCTGTTCAACCACAGAGCAAAAAGGCAGGACCCGCTCGAAGAACTCACGGTCATAATAAAAGTGAAAAGTGAAGAAATGAGCCAAATCAACAGGAATTCCCTGGGGTGCAGAGAAACAGTGAATCAGTCTGGCCAGGAGATAGGCAGAGGTTTTGGCGAGTCATCCTCCTGCCCCTGAAATGGAGAGTGCATATAAACCATGGGTCCTGGTGGGATAGATTAGATGGGTAGAGCTGGAAGAGCCTCATCCTTGGTTTAGAACCACATGTTGTCTGTTTTCCTCCTCTAAACCGTAAAAGCTAGCAGGAACTCCCACCGCTTTCGTGGGATGCATTACACCATGAAGAGGAGCACTCCTTTGCTGTTATCACCTTAGTCATTAATTGATTTAATTGTACATTCATTGCATTTACTCATGTGACAGATGGGCACAATACAAGGCTTACCTTCAGGATCTATTATAGGTACAAAATCAAACAAAATGCTGCCAAATAGTAACAACATCATTCAATACCACCTTGAAAATCCATTATTTGTGCATTTGCAACATCCTTTATGAGCAGGTCTGCCACTGCTCTTTACTTTGCCATGAGTTTTTCCCCATGGAAAAGGGAGTCACATGATCTTAGCAAGTGTCCCGTGGCAGTCAACATCCCTGAATTTATGATGCCTTGTGCTCCCACAGGCTTCTAGGAGTGTGCAAGCCTTCCCAGCTTTGCAGCATCCCCTATCAAAGATCCATGAAAAGTATAAGATGGCATAAATTCATGTTGGTGAGCTTGGATAAGGTAGGTCAAGGTGTTAAAGCAAATTGCTTTGTTTTAGGGTCTCATTTTTAGTCACTTTGGGTACCTTCCCGCAGACTTACTGTTCTTCAGCCTTTCTAAACCCAAGCATAAAGGGAAATAAATAGTTGTGTAGTCCCTCCCTCCCTTTTCTCATCTACTTGCAGCTTAGGCCAGAAAGGTAGAGAATTTGGGGCTTACACTACCCTGTTAGCCAGAGCAGCCTTTGTTGGAGGCCTGTCTGGATGGCTCATGGATGAGGATGGGCACTTTCCCAGCTCTGCTGTGAAGGAGGAGCAGTGGGACTCCTTCAGAGAGAGGTTGCTTGTTCAAGTTGAGCAGCTGTTAACAAAGACTGCTGAGCTTTAAATAACCCGAATAAATGAAATCTCTTATCCCTCTTCAGTTAATCAGGCCTTGCTTTCTTTTGTACATCAAAAACCTGTTTGCCTTCCTCTTGCCCAGATGGTTTTTGTCATAGATAAAAACTGAATGCAGGACGTAAACAGCCAGTCCCATGGACTGAATGAAGCCTCATTTCCAGTGGCATCATGACTTGTGGATCTGGCTGCTTTTGTCCTTGTAAAGTGCAGGGATTGGCATGAGCTTTTCTCATGGCTGGGCACTTTCAGACTCATTCTCCTGTGTGATTTTCCTGGTGGCTAGTAAGATTTATTCTACAGCTTTGCTCTTGGGGAGGGGGCAGGCTGTGGAGATCACAAACTGTGGGGGAAGAAATGAGACAGAGGAGCTGGTGCCGCCCCGTCTAGAGGTGTCATGGGCTGTGGTAAAGCCCTGGTCCTTGGCTTTAAATACTTGGAGCTACAGGCAGATCACTGGAGGACACGGGCCTGCAAGCCTGTTTCATTTAGGGTGCAACAACTGGTCCTCCTGATTTTACTGCCCTGTGTTGCAGCAATTGCTCCACAGCATTTGCATAAACTGGGTGATTTTTTCCTCTCCAGCAGCACAGAGCAGTCAAGGACAACGTGAAAACTTATGTGCACTCTAAAGCATCTCTCAAATTCTTTCCTCTCGCAGAAAGGAAACGGGACTGGAAATACATGGAGCTCTCCAGGAGGATGAGCTCTGGAAGTACTGACCAGCTGGGGAGAAGTCAGCAAGATCTGTATGGAGAAAGCAGAGCTTGTCCCAAAATGTACATGTGGAAAGCCTAGATCACACCCTGAGCTGACACCAGTATCAAGCCCATACTGGTCACAGATAATGCCTAAAGGGATTTTTATTAGGAATTGCTTTTGTAATACCCTATCAGTGCAACGCATTTGTCAAACACCTTCAGAAAAGATTTCTAACAGACATACAATCATTAATTATTTACCTTGCATTAGGTAAGAAGAGGTCCCAGTATGCCCAGACCTGTACATAACACACACATGAACACACACACACACAGAAACTTTTTTCCTACACTATTCTCTGAGGACATGGTGTAAATAAAGCCACAGACAAAATCCATAAATAAATAAAAGGGCTCTGCCCTGTTACCAGTGAAGTCAAGGGTCTCTCGCTGATGATACTGAGAGCAGAGTTAGCCATGGGGTATTCCTGGAGCACGTGCAACTATGGAATAGAGACAGGGAAGAAGAGAAGTGCCAAAATACAGCAGGGGTGAATCTCGTGTGCCCTGGTTCAGCTGCCTGAAGCACAAGGTCCAGGTCTGAGCTAGTTCACACATGGCAGAAATGGGCATCTGAAGAGGCACTTTCAGCTCATCGGTATTTGGACCACTGGCAGGTCCCTCGTGTGCAAAGATCTCACCTTCATACGCATAGTCTGGCTCATAGAGATCCTAATCTATGTTTTCTATTGCTTTTTCTCTCTCTCTCTCAGCACAGGTAGGCAAGTGAGCAGCAGTACAGATACAAATTGCAGCTATTAGTCAGAAAATGCTAACCAAAACTAACCAGCCTAAAGCCTGTGTTGCTAGGAAACAATCTGCCTCTTACTATGCATCGCTGCCATTTGTATGCATCCACTCTTCTGATTTTCTTATTAATATTCCTTGCCTCAGACTCAGCAAGAAATTTCCACTACAAGCTGGCACCAAATACAGTCCTCTCCAGGTCTCCCAAAGATTTAATTTAACCTCAGACTGCTGGTGCAAGTGGCTTCAGTTACTCCGTTTTAGTCTGGCAGAAAACTGGCAGAATTCACATGCCCTCATGCACATGGGCATATGCAAACATGGACAGCTGAGCTTTGCAGGACACAGCGCTGTGTGCTGCCTTCTGCTTTTCTAGCCCCTCCTGGAGGTTTCTTCCTTTCAGTGTTGCTGTTGCCTCTTATATGCCTTAAGGAACTAACTTGCCTGCTTGTGACTGTCCAACCATATCTGGAGGGAAACTCGGGGGGGAAAAAAAATTAATCCTGCTGAAATTATTTCTCTTAGGTACAAGCTACACTGACAGAAGCACCTTTACCCTGCGTTCTTGTGTCAATGCCAGGGAGCTCTATTGACTTACTGTATTGGAATTTAAGTCAATGTAGGTAAATCAATACCCAGCTGCAGTGGAGATTAAGTTTGCCATTGATTTTAAGTGTGTGTGACATCGGTAGAGTTTGTCATTTACAAGCTCAGGATATATTGATGTGGGGCAGCTTTAAATCTCTCTGGCCATGTTGCACAAACTGCATCTGAGCTCTGCTAAGATTTAGGCTGGGAGCTGGAGGGGGTTTTTCCAATGATGCATTCCCAGTCTGCTGATGGTTGCTGATATGTGAGGTCTCCTGACAAAACATGTGTCACTGCTTCTCAGTGCAGTTCTGTCAGAAAACTGAAGTTCAGCAAAAATCATGGGTATTGGTTTTGTTTCAGTGTGTTTTCAGGTGAGTTTAGTTAAAGCATGTCCCTATGCTATCAGGATTAGGCAGGGGCTGTGTCTGCAATGCCATCAGCAACATGGGAGAGCCACAATCTTGTCCAGGCAGGGCAAGGAGAGCACAGACCAGCAGAAGTCGCAGTCTGAGCACTCACTGCTAGCGCTGAGCAGCAGCAGCCAGAAATCACATCATCTTATCATCTCATACCGAGGTGTTTGGCACCACCAGCAACTTCCACAGGCAGCTCCTTGGCCACAAATTCACCTTGGCCTTCCTGGAAGGCTCTTGCCTTTTATTTTAGCGGTGAAGGAAGGAGGCAGGGTCCCTGTGAATAACTCTTTCCAGTGTACATTACTGAATAAGGCAGAATCCTGGAAAAAAAACAACAAAGTGTTTTTTTTTTTTCCAAAAATCTGATTGCAGGGGACAAAGGACAAAATGAATGTTTCACCTCGCACGTGAAATTGTATAATCGATGGGACAGTCAGTGTGGCATCAATGTATGTACATGTTCCGTTGTGAGGATTATTCTCTAATCCATGGATCTTTGCTGTTTGGGAGTGATTCTTGAACAAGCCTGTGTTTTCCTTCGCTTCTTGTCTTTGTATCAATTTGCCACAAATACACAGCCTAATGCACTTGAAGCTTTTATAAATGAAAACTCAAGCTTTTTAGATCTACCCTAAATTTGTCTCTTCCCACATTGGTGTATCGTACTTTGCCAAAATCTATAGATACCCAAGAGCTTTGCTACAATCTATAGATATCCAAGGGCTTTGCCACCTCATTTTACTCTGCTAAACTAAAGTTTTCAGAGGATTTCAATAGAATTTGAGATCTCTCTTATTGTTTTGGTGCTCTTCAAATCCCTTGCAATCAGGGATCTATACAATGGATGACAACACAACCAGAAAATCCCACTACTCCAGGACATTCTGCTTGTTTAAAAGGATTTTTTGTCATTATTTGAAAGGTAGGGCCCACGAGCTTAACTTAAAGTGCAGAAAATCAAGGTGAGGGAGGTCAGCAGAAGGCCATGGTGCAAATCATAAAAGTAAAGCAAAGGGCTCATTCACTGTGCTTCTACTTCAAAAAGTCCCTGTTTCCCTATGGGAGTGAGCAGAATCCTGTACAACCCCACCAGAAAGGAACGTGCCACCTCCCATCCTGGGCTGCCCAGGGACCCTCACACTGTGAAGGGTGTTGGAGGCAACAGGACAGGTTATGACATGAGTCCTTAGCGAACAGCTTCGGCCTTGATGGGCAGGATCTGAGCTGGTCCCAGAGCCTGAGACTGGCAGCAGGTCCCTTAACAGCAGGGAGAAACCTTCCTCTGGTAACTTGACCCATCCTGGAAAAAGCAAGACCTACTTTCTACTGCCTGAAAGAGCAGAACAAAACAAGATGCAGTACTTAGGAAAGAACCTAGTTCATGCATTGGCAGCTCTTGAAATGTGCTGTTATTTCTTGTAGCTCAGTGCCACATCAAACACCAGCAGAAAAATGAGTTGGATTGCAGTTTTTTAAATGCAATAGCAAAACTGGTAAAAAGTAAGCTTCTAAGCTGTTACGTATTAAAAAATGCCTAAAAGCTCACATCTGAACCTTGGTAGCCTTGTCTAATCTGGAAAGCCTGGACTTAAACCTCTTGACTCAGCACACATCTCTAGTGCCATTTGGCATGCCCAGCTGGGCTGGAAGGATGGGCATCTCCTGGAGGTCCCTTGTCACATCTGCCCACACTTGGTGTTTCAGCCAAGAGAGTTTGAAATGTGTTGAGTTCACTGAGTACAGCCTGTCTTGTTTGGGTTTGCAGTGAATTTTCAGTATCTCCTGTCAAAAGCAGAGATAGACAGATGAATGGATAACCATCTACATCTATCTATACGTGGATATATTTGTAAGTTATTTGGGTACATCTGCTTTGAAAAGGGAAGTGGAGAAATACATGAAAATTAATCTGTCAAATGTGGTTGAAATGCTCTGATGAGCAGGAAAAAACTCTCAACAGATTTTATGCTGTATTTTTACTACAAACCAGTTGGCTTATCCTTAGTTACTTGGAGGGCTTGAAAGCATCTGCCTACCGGTGCAGCTCATTGAAGGGAGAGAAGGGTTGCATTCTTAAGGGCAACACCCCGATCTTGCAGATGGGAGAGGAAACTTGTGGATCTCAAGAGTTACATTACTGCAGGCGATCAGAAAATCCAAACCCTTGAAACTGTAGTCTCTGTTGATGTAAGTCTGTTGACTTTATCAGCAACTTGCTTCTCTGTTGGTTTCACTGCATTCACTCGTAGCCCAGCAATTGAAACCTAAATATTGCTCTTCCAGTTAGAGATCTTCTGCTGACTTCTAGACTATCCAGATCTCCCAAGCTGACCTGGGCCTAGAAAACGTCACAACTGTATTAGTCTGAGAAGAACTTGAAAATGCCATTTTCTCCACTCTGAGAAAGAGACTATGGAAGCAGTCTTCCCTGTAACACATTAATATGTAGTAATTTTCAAGAAAAAGTAAGAGCTAGAACCACCAAGTTTCTTCTCTTTATTCACTAATAATCAGTTAATAATCTAGCCACCTTCCCAAAGAGATTTTCCTCCACCTGCAGGTGAGGTGGCTGGATCTCAGAGGGGAGAGCTCCGTTTCACAGCAGGCCAAGTTTTGGTGGCCAGGCCGGCTCTGGAGGTTGTGTCCCGAGACGGTGCTTAACCAGCTGCTACGTGAGCACTCTGCTGCTCACCTCCTCCAGCACAACCCCAAGACAATGCTTCTAGTAGCCATGTTCTGGAGGAGATGGGGTAGAAATTCATTATCAGCCAAAGAATGTAATTCAGTCTTCATGCTGGTAAAGATAATTTGGGAGAGGAATTTCCCCTTCCCCATCACTAATGAACCACAGACCTGCTTTAGTTGTTACTTGTCTCTTGGATGCGCTCTGTCACAGAAGTTAAGTCCGTGTTCCTCAACCCTCCCACCTTGTTAAGATTTTCTATCACTTCATAGAAGAGCAGAGTATTAACTCTGGGTATGTGACCAAACACACCTTGCCTAAACCTTCCTGTCCACCTCCATTTCCCTCCAGATACACCTGTATAAGATATTCTGCATTTCCTATCCAAAACTGCCGTATCTTTTGCAGTGGGGTATAAAACTATGTACAAGATACATAAATTTGTATTTCATTGTCAAAGCATTTCAATAAATGGATTTAATCATGTTGCCTAAAGTTTGTGAAGTACTAGATTTTTTCTTGTGGCCGAGAGTACATATATATATGTATATATATATTAAAAGATAGATAGATAGATAGATAGATAGATAGATAGATAGATAGATAGATAGATAGATAGATAGATAGATAGATAGATAGATAGATAGATAGACAGACAGATAGATAGATATTTAGGTCCTGTTCAAGACCTCTTGCCTGTTCAGCTATTGCTTATTTGCCTGTGGAGTGACCACAGAGCCAGGTGTGCACTTACTAAGGATAGACTTGCAGTTGCCATGAGTCAAATGAGTTCAGCAGAGCCCAAACAATTCCTATCGTCAAGTGGCTGGGTGTGGAATCCTATGCAAAATTATTTAGCAGAAAAGACACTCAAGTCACATACATTTTTAAGCAGCAGTTTTAAAATTTTAAAATTAGGAAGGAAGATATTCACTCTGGACAGAACACGGGGGTGGGAATGTTTTGTGTACCAGGTGGGACTCCCTCATCCAAGGAACTGATGCAGAAATAGCTGCCGCCAGCCCAGGGCACTCTGGAGCTGTCTCATTCTGTAAGTCAACGTTTGCTGATGCCAGCAAACTCAGCAGCCCGAAAAACTGTTTTTTTCCCTACTGCTGAGACCACTATTCCACAGACTCTGGCAGAAGAGGTGCCTTCTGTCTCCCAACATCTCATGCCAAGAGAAAGCCTTTTGTCTGCCCACAATAGAGCGAGCGGCAGAGGAGGAAGCTGTGAAACACTAACTACTGTTGCTGGCAAGTGAGCCATAAAGAAGGGTTCTGCCGGAAGGACACAGGCTGGGGGATCTGACCTCCCTTTCTGTGCTCCCAGCCACTGTGTATAAGTGAAGCCATCTCTTGTTGAGAGCACTGGAGACAGGCTGTGTGCTGAGCTGAGCCAAGAGCTCCTGGGAAGTCAACGGCACTGTTAGTGCTGGGGCAGGGATCTGGGTCCCTGTTGGAAGCTTCCCCTCAGTCTTTCCACTGAGAGATTTCTGACACTTGGGCAATTCCCACGGATACCAAAAACGCAGCTATGAAATTGGTAGCTATCCCAAATTAAATAAGATCCTGGAGGATGAGCAACTTTCAGGCCAAATTTGGAATCTTTTCTATTTGAGTGAAATCTGCCTTCTTAATAGTCCTTGCCTGTGCCTGCCCTCTCTCTCTTTGTACAGCATCAGCTCCAGAGTGTCAGAGCAGAAGGATGAGGTGCCTTTGGGCATAGGAGGTGGGTTGGGTTGGTCCCCTCAGGAGCCCTCCCTGTTGCTCCTCTGCCCTGCAGATGCAGCTGGATCCGGTGGGACACTGATGAGGGGAATGCTCTGTGTCTGCTACAGGGGGTGCAGAGCAGAAGAGGGGTGTGATGTGGGTGGCTGTCCCAGTGTTGTGTGGTGGTGAAGGATCTGTTCCCTCCCCGCTAAAGGGCCTTGTCTCTCCCCTGCTAGAAGCTGTGCAGAGCCATAGCCACATGTCAGTGCATTACTGATTGCTCCCAGTGTAAAACTTCAGACTCTCTTTTACAAGCCCAAGGGCTCAGAGACATATTTTTAGTGTGGAATCTGCAAATCTGGCATTTTCACGTGCCTCTGGGAACCAGGAGTTTTAACTGACTCCTTCTTCCAGCCTGAAACAACCCTACAACTGCTCAGCTCAGGCCTTTCATTCCTAAATCACACCCGGGATCATTGTTGCCTCCCATCTTCAGAAGACATTTTACTGCAATAAGGTTTTCAAAGTTGCTTCTTAAATTCAGCTGTTAATTTCACATTTGAGGCATGTGAATGAAATGGCCAGATTTTCCAGGCCTGAAGCACCTTGAAAGGTGCACATGGGCACATGGACTTTTCTTCTTGCCACATATTTGTTCTTGAAGGCAGAGTCAAACGGACCCATGCTGTGGTGTATCATGACCTGATTATATTGCTGTGAAGTTGAAGGGTTGACATGAGGGGGAAGTAGCTATTTAAAACAATTTTCATCAAAATCAGAGCAATCTGTGAGAGCAAGACAGCTGTTAGACACATTGTGTGCACTGAGACGGGGATTCCTGCCTGTTTAATCAGGCAGCCAGCTGCAGCCAGCAAAACCAACCCGACAAGTCAAGCGGTGGAAAGCTGCACCTGCGAGCTGTGTATGCTCCTGTTGTGGGGTTGGGAATTAAAAAAAAGAAGTTTAAAGACTTGATCAAAGAAATGAAATCTGAAGTGTGGAAGCTGCACGGAGGTTAAAAGGTAATAGCTCCATCATTTTGCAGGCTCAGCTGAGAGAGGACTCAGGGCATTGTGGGGAGGATTCACTTGTGCTTAGGAAAATTTCCGCTTGTCTGCAAACCCAACAATCCTCTGTCAAAACTTGTGTAATCTGGGTTACCATTCCCACTGCCTGAAGTTCTGGATAATTAGCTTTAAGGATACCACAGTGATGCCTTTGGATCGTTGCCTGCGAGGTCTCAGAGAGGAGCTGTGGCAGTGAAATGCCTGCAGAGTCCTGGTGCAGAGGCAGGAGCAAACCCAGCCATCTGTGTTTCACTCAGGCACGGTAAGCAAACATGAAATAAGTGCATTTCATCAATACAAGCGCAGGTTTCAGCCTGTTGGTTGGGAACTGCCCGTTTGCACACGTGGGCAGGAGGCAGCACTGTGCTGAAGGGCAGACCCTCACCAGCTGCCCACATGGATTCAGGTCAGGCAGTCAGTCCCCAGCTTTTGCTGTCAGACCTGAGCCTGTTGCTCTGACAGTCAATTGTTGTGGTTCCTGGACTCAATGAATGATGTTTAAGTCACCCACTTCTACCTGGGATGGATTTTATGAAGTAATAAACTGGATGACACTAAACTGGGAGGAGTGCCTCATACGCTAAAAGTTCATACTTCCATCCAGACCTCAACAGGCTGGAGAAATGGGCCAGCAGGGACTTCATGAAACTCAACAAGAAGAAGTGCAAAGTCCTGCAGCAGGGGAATAACCACCCCAGACACCAGTATATGCTGGGGGCCACCAGCTGGAAAGCAGCTTGTCAGAAAAGGACCTTGGTGGACACCAAGTTGAGCATGAGCCTGCACAATGTCCCTGCAGCAAAGAAGGCAGATGGTATCCTGGGCTGTACTAAACTAAGTATTGCCAGAAGTCTGGGGAAAGTGTTCCTTCCTCTTTCTGCTGCTCTCTTGAGATCCCACTTGAAGTAGTTTATTCACTTCTGGCCTTTCCAATACAAGAGGGACATGAACATCCTGAAGAGAGTCTAGCAAAAGACCATGAAAATGATGAAGGATCTGGATCTTCTGTCCTCTGAAGAGAGGCTGAGAGAGCTGGGACTGTTTAGCCAGCAGAAAAGAAGGCTTAGGAGGATCTTAGTGTATGTAAATACCCAAAGAGAGGGTGCAAAGAGGACAGGGCCAGGGTCTTTTTGGTGGTGCCCAGTGGCAGGACCAGAGGCAATGTGCACAAACTGAAACACTGGAGGTTCCTTCTAAACATCAGGAAACACTTTTTAACTGTGAGGATGACTGAGCACTGGCACAGGTTGCCCCCGGCGGTTGTGGAGTCTCCATCCTTGGACCTATTCAAAAGCCATCCAGACACAGTCCTGGACAACTGCTCTAGGTGGCCCTAGTTGAGAGCTTGGACCAGACCACCTCCAGAGGTTCCTTCCAACCTCAACCTTTCTGCGATTCCTTAATCTGATTTCTTGATTAAATATAGAATCTTGGCCACAGACACAACCATCCATTTTCCCAAGCATCAAGGAAGAATGCTGCAAAGCAAACAAAGCAAAGTGATGTGCAGACACAGCCAAAATTAAATTGAATAAAGCAAAATGATTGAGGACCCTGCTTAATCACCTGGTTCTGGCCAAGGCCATCACAAGTGCAGGTATTTTTTAGAGCTTATAAAAATAGGCACCCAAAACAGAAAGATCATTTACCAAAGTAACATTTTCTGAGATGATAATTGCTCTGGATGGTGCTTTTTTTTTTTTTCCCTGAAAAATCTTCTTATCAAGAAAGATGACTTCTTTATATAAATTAAAAAGAGTTTTTCTTCATGTAAATAATGTTAACTTTTTGAAGTTTTTCTCCAAAACACCCCAAGGTTTATAGGGAAATACAGACCAAAATAGAATTATAGAGTTTTAAAATATCTCACTATGTTTCCCTTTTAAATTGATTCTGGTTTTATTACTTACAAATCACTGCTGCCTGAGTTGAAGACAGGGTTTTGTTCAGCAAGCATTCAGAACACACATTACAATACATGCCTGAAATCCTCTGTGATGATGTATTTTCAAGCCCCCATGGGGGAAGAAGGAAATACAAGTGCTTCTCTCTGCATCAGAAATTTCAGAGAGAGATTTTGTGGCCCATGTGGGACACAGGGTACCTGGTGCAGTTCCTCATGGCTCTCAAACCTGTGGATCCTTCTATCAGCCACGGAGACTCACCCAGTTAAGGACTCACAGAGTAACTGGGTGAATTTATACTGAGAGGTAATTGTCACATTGTAATTGGCATAGTCAATTACTCAAAGTTAAATAGCACTAGTGATATTTTTCGGGTGGACATGGGGAGGGTTCAAAGCAGAGGCCAGTGGGAATGAAAAGAACCTGAAAATCCACCTTTCCTTCTCCCAGACATCGCTGCCTTCTTTTGCAGGCCCCATTTCTCTCCTTGCCCATCCGTGCCCAAAATCAGATTCCTGGTCCCCAAGGGCAGGACTGTGCCATAGCCTTGGGTGATGTGCCATGCCCCAGCTGCAATATGAGGGCTGCCTTCTGTGTTTGCAGGCTGTAAAGGCAGAATTACCCATCGATAGATCTCATCTGCATAACCCAGAGCCCATTCCCAACACAGGCGGCCACAGAGCAGATTTCCTCTCTCCATGATCCTAATTAGCCATCTGTGGTGTGCAACTGGAAAAGGGCTTGGCTCTGCAAGCGGAGGAGGGAAGGGGCAGCCAGAGAATGATTCCCCCAATCCAGGCTTGGTTGTCATTTCTATGTACGTCGGGGTGGAGCTGCCTGTTGCTACCAGGAGCAGTAGCAGAGCTGCAGACCTGCAAAGGAAGGTTGAGACCCCTCTGCCTTTCCCACACGTTATGCAGAAGCTGGAAAAATTAGAGCTGTTTGAGAAATTCCCCACTGGTAGAGGGGCCTTCAGCCCATCCCTTTCCAAAAGGGCATCTGGCAGTCTGCTCCATTCATATGCCAACCTCCGTGAGCAAAGCAGTTGTCCCGCAGCCATCTGCAAGGATGGAGAACGGCTCCAGGGCACTGGATCAGACCATGAGGGTCCACAGATGTGTCTGCTGTATCTAAGATATATTTCCAGCCTGTAGAAGTGTGGTCAGCAGGTCGAAGCCAGGGGTTCTTCCTCTCTGCTCTCTTAAGGAAAGGGTCACTGCGTGAGCCTTTGGGAACCCCAGCACGAGACAGACATGGACGTGTTGGAGCAGGTCCAGAGGAAGGCCATGAAGATGGTCAGGGGGCTGGAGCACCTTTCTATGAGGACAGGCTGAGACAGTTGGAGTTGTTCAGCATGGAGAAGAAAGGGCTCTGGGGAGACCTTATTGTGGTCTTCCAGTACTTAAAGGGGCCTTATAAGAAAGATCATAGAATCACTGAATGATTTGGATGGGAAAAAAGCTTTAAGATCATTGAGTTCAACCATCTACATGTCTTTTAAATACCTCCAGGGGTGGTGACTCCACAATTTCCCTGGGCAGCCTGTTCCAAATGGGGACAGAATCTTAGCAGGGCTGCTTGTTACAGGACAAGGGGTAATGATTTTAAACTAAAAGAGGGCAGATCCAGACTAGATACAAGGAAGAGGGTTTTTTTGCAATGAGTGTGGTGAAATACTGGAACAGGTTGCCCAGAGAGGTGGTGGATGCCCCATCACTGGAAGTGTTAAAGACCAGGCTGGACAGGGCGTTTAGCAACCTCATCTAGTGGAAGATGTCCCCTTAAAGGTCCCTTCTAACTCAAACCATTCTATGATTCTAAGTTATGAACAAGATAATGCCCCTTTCTTTTAGTTCCTTGAAGGTTACCTGTCTTTTGGGATGATTGCTAAAAATCAGCCATCATGCAGGTCTGCGTTATTCTAAAAGGGCTGCAAAGAGACTAGAATGCATAGTTGTAAATTCAAAGGAAATCTTCCTATGAAATAAAATCATTGAAGCTCAAGGAAGTATTTTGCCACTGCTCTTTTGTTTTACTTAATGCTCGCAGTCACGTCATGTTAATACCAGTGGGTGAGAGTGAAAACCGGAAAATTGCTGTAAATGTATAAAGTTGTGAAAGTTGGCTGTGTAATTGAGAAAAGAGCAGAAAGTAAATGAAGCTGATCAGTTACAAAGTGTCAATTATATGAAAATGTTCTTCCGGCTCAGAAGCTTGAAGTGTCAATAGTGCATGAAAGGACATCTTAAAACAATGATATGGGGTTTAATCTTGAATCCTTTAAACTACAAAAGGAAGAGATTCTACTGCTGCCTCAAGGACAACTTGTGCTCAGAAATTTTATTTCAGTTGCCGTTGAGCCATCTGTAAGAGCAAGGCTCTAAATGTATCTCAGAAACTAGTAGCACTTGTTATGAACGAACTAATTTATTAAGCAGCCTTCTGATTTTCCAGGCTTTCACTGATGGAAGCAACCTGCCCAGCTGGAAGATAGCAAAGTAAACATCATCATCTCTGTTGTGCCCATTTCAGAAGCAGAATCAACACTTGGTTTACAAAAGCTTCTGGCTCCCAGGCCCAGGACTTTGGTTATATACTATTTGTATGGCCAAAACCGGAAAACCCGAACAACGACTTTAACTTTCAGAGTACATGTGTGCATCCATCCGACTTTGAGAATCATCCCAGTCTTAATTCTGCAGTAGAAAAGCACAATTTGTTGAAAAGGGCTTTAATTTTAGCCCTTCATTTCCAGTCTTCTGTAATCTCATCATATGGGTTTACTTTTTACTTGTGTTTTTTCCCAGCTACTCAGTGGGAATACCTTAGGGGAATAAGCATTTTCACAGCCCCTGGAAATGACAACCCTTCCTGAGAAGACAGATTGGTGTACTCAGACTGTCTCCAGCTGATCAGTTAGTCCGGTCAGGTTTTCAGTATTCCAGGACAGGGGGGTTTTGTAGCCTGTAGGGAGCAAGATTTTGAACAGGCCTGATCAAGATCTTCAGAATTCACATGTACAATGGAAAGTAGGGTTTTTTTGGTTCTACTTGTTTGTTTGGCATTGGAAGTGTCAAAGCATTTAAATATTTTAAAAATGAGTTTAAAAAAACCCCAAATAAACAACCTCAAAGATTCCTCTTCATTTTGAAAAACCAGTAAATTCTTTTGCTAATCAGTCTAAATTTTTCCTGCTCAGAAAAACAGGCTCTGTCATAAGTGGATGAGACTGATGGTTCCTCTAACCCAGTCACCTGCCCTCAGTGATGCCTAATAGCAAGTCCAACAGAAGATGAAAGAACCTCTGGAATTATTACAGAGTGTTCTGACTACCATAGTCAGCTTCTTTTTCAACCTCAAACCCTTTGCATCTCAGATAAACAAAGACCATCTTATCTTATTGCTTATCTTACTGGTTTCTTGTTGCATCTCCAGTTGAGCTCTTTAAACTTTCCCTTCAGATCTGGTTCCTCTGCCATCCACATTGCTCTTCCCTGAACTCTCTTCTACTAAGCTTCATCCAAGTAGTGCCAAGTTGCTTCCAGCTGATTTCATGGTTTAGGTACACTCTCTTCACATCCTACTTATCTTTGTTTTGCAGAAAGTATATATTGTGTGTATATAGAAAGTAGATATCACAGAATCATAGAATGGTTTGGGTTGGAAGGGACCTTAAAGATCATTCAGCTCCAACCCCCTGCCATGGGCAGGGACACCTTCCCTCAGACCGGGATGCTCAGAGCCCCATCCAACCTGGCCTTGAACACTTCCAGGGATGGGCCATCCACAACTTCTCTGAGCAACCTGTGCCAATGCCTCACCACCTTCACAGTGAAGAATTTCTTCCTAATCTCTAATCTAAATACGCCCTTTGCCAGATTTAATATGTTTCATAAATGAAGGGGGGGAAGCCAGAAGCTTAGCTTGTGTACAGATAAGTTTTGGGAGATTTGAAAGGAGATAGAGGAGATAACAGGAGACTGGATTTATTTCCTCTAATCACCCTTTCAGTTCCCCAAAATTTGAAGGCAGTAGAACTTTTTTGATTATCATCAGCTCAGATTTAACCTAAAACTTACTTTGATGCAATGAACATATTCCTTCTGCAGGCAGCACAGAGGCAGCAGAGCCTGGGGCTGGGGCTTTTGTCAGGATGAGGAAGAGGAGATGCTGGGAAATGCTGAGCTATGGCCAAATCCCACTAGACAGACATGGGTTTGGGAGATATTTAGAGAATGAGTGCTACTGTAGGAGCACAGTGATGAGGGAAGGAGGGACAGCACAGAAGCACAAAAGCGGGATGACATGCTGTACAACCAGCTCCTCAAAGGGAGAGACCCGGCTAGGCTTAGTGCCTGCTGTAGGCCTGGGGCATCTGAGCTAAATCTGACCTCATGTCTCCTGCTGAGAAGAGAGTATGATATCAGCCACGTGACGGAAAAATTTCTCTTGAAGGTATAATACTGAAGACAGGTCAAGAGTTGGCTGAAATTCACCTCCTCCATTTACCCGACATGTCCAGCTCCCTGAGGCGTTAAGCCAGAACATTTAAGCTCATAATTAATTTATGAGCAAAGTCAGGAAGAATAAACTCTTGTCTCTGGTCTTAATAATATCTCATCCCACATAAAAATGTGGTTAGTACACATGGTTGATTGGTGCAAGGAGATCTGCTTGAACAAAACAAACCTTGAATCATGACTTTAGTGTTAGCTAGAGTGATGGGCTTAAGCCAAAACCCAGTAGACCCAAGCTGCGAGGAGACTGAGCCCAGGTCTGACTGCCGGGGTTCATGGCTGTCACCTCTTAGATGCCACCATCAGTTCATTTTGGATATTCTCAGCTTGTGAGACTTCTCATGTTGTCTTTGAACTCAAGACAAGACTCAGGGGTTAATTACCCTTGTCCTGATCACTTCTCTTGCAGGCACAATGGAGCATTTAGCCCTTTTTGTTGGCTGAAAAAGTATCTCTGTGGCTGTCACAGAAAGCAGGCACTGAACATCCTCCCTTCTCAGAGGTAATACAAACAGGCACCTGATTTTTAGAACAATCCCTCTTAACTTAGACATGCATCTGAGCAGCATGGCGACTTTAAGTGGTCATAACACACTCCTGCAACCAGTCTTTGTGTAGACTAGTATCCCCATAAACTGACTAGGATCTCAGAAAGAGTTAAAGAAAGGCTGGCATGGCCAGTTGAAGGCCTGGAAATAATTGAATGTAGGTTCTTGGCCAACTGACATTCTGAAAGAATTAGTTTCGAGGACACCTCACTACGTAATTAAAGATGCGTCTTAGTTGCGCATCACTTTGAAATTACTCTTCCCATTTGAGCCCCAAATACTGTTTCTACATAAAAGCAGTTAATTCTTTTGTTGGTTAGTCCTGCTTCTCAGTCAGCCAGGCCCCAGCTCATGGGTCTGTACCTAGCCTGATGTCTATCCACAACCAGAATCTATGCCACTGTGCTCTACAAAGCCTTTTTGCAACCAGTGTTCTGTAAAACAATCATGGTGCAATAATTCTCATGTGCTCAGACATCAAATACCCAAGTGGTACCACATCTAGACCAACCGTAGGATAGATAATGCATAAAAACTCAAAAATGTGGAGCTAAGTTTAGAGCATAACTCAGAAAAACCTCCTGGAGGATTTCACTAGTTTCTCTCAGGCATTTTTTTGAAGCCAAAGGATTACTAAAGGGAAATGGACTTAGCTCTGCAAGACACAAAATAGTGTCTAAACTTTTATGTCTAGACTCAAACTGATCTTCTTCTGAGGATATGAATATTTCAGTAGTTTCTGGAAAACATTTTGCCTGCGCCCATTGTCGTGCCGGGACCCAGGACTGAACGGAGGCACCAGAAATCCCATAGGAAAGCTTTGTTTGTGACACAGGTCCAGCTTCCTATCCTCAATGAGTCTGTGAAACTCAAATAGATCCCTGGCTTGTGGGTACTTCCTCTGCTTCTGAAGTTCCCTGATCTGAGAGATTGATCCCATCTGAGAGATGAGACTCCCAGTGCTGTGATACAGGAAAAACTCACAATGTTTAACATCCACAAGACAGAGAAGTGCTACTACCTACCTTTGATAAATTAGAAACCAAAGCAAAGAAGCATTCAAGGTCAGAAACAGTAGAGAACTGAAGAGACTTAAAAGTTAAGAGGAAAAAAACACCTGAACTTTTATCTATTTTATCTATTTTGCTGCCCAAAATAGAGCCCAAATGTTTCAGACAGGCATCTGCAGTACTGTGAAGAAGAGGACGGCATCCAGGTACAATGAATCCGCTTCCAGAGGGATTCATGTCCACCGTGATGGATGGATGCAAAGCAAGAGGAGGTTGCTGCATATCAGCACAGCCAGTCTTTTGTCTCCTGGCACTTGCTGAAGGGGAATACTGAGTTCAGTGCTGATGCTTCCCTCTCAAGTGAAGCAAGATGGACCCCAAACTAAAATCATCCTGTTCCATGACCATAACACACAACACACTTCATTTAAAGAGTCGCCACTTTTGCAACACAGTTTTCTCCTCTGTGCTTCTCTTAATACATCACATTTTTGCTCGGTGCCAAGCCTCGCAGTAAGATGAAAGGCACAGTTACAGGGAGACTCTGACAAACATCAGCAACATCTAACAGCAAACAGGGATACAAAAGTAAATGGAAGATTGAGGGTTTGTTGGGAAAGACAAACCTCAAATTTCTCTTTAGATGCTATTAGCAGGTAAATGCCACATTTGTATTTGGAGATCTTTTGTACCAGCAGCTTAAAGGCAAATGAGAACAAGCTGTTGCCCTCAAGAGTTTATAACCTTTTATAAAGAGGCAGGATATGTATAGAGGGTGGAAAAAAAGAAGTGATTACTCTCCTCCAGTTTGCAGATGGAGATAGAGATCAAATGACATCTCTGGCATCACACAGGAAGCCTGTGGCAGCACAAAACAGAAGGAACCGGGATTTTCTGGAAGCAGATGCTCTAACCACAAACTCTCCCTCCTTCCCTCGTTTCCCGCATATTTTTTGTTTAACAGCCAGTGTCGAGCCCCTGCACATTCAAAAAGGAAACATCTCCCCTTACACCTGCCCAGCAACAGAGGAGTTTTAGTAGGATGCTTTCCTGGTTTTCCCCGAGGAATGGAGAGGGCCAGGAGGAGCAGCAGGTGACTTTGAGAGGAGCTGGGAGACTGGGGATGCTTTGTGGTTGAAGGAGGAGCTGTGGGGATGGATCCTGCCTGTGCTGTAGGAGTGTGTGCTGGACAGGACATGGGATGCCCACACAGCACCCCGTCTTCAGCTCCTTGACCAGACCAGCTGCTCATCTTCCTTTCTTAACAATGAACAGCCCAGCCAGAGCCCGGAAGCACATTTCTGATCTAAGGCAGTGACAGATGAACGATTTGAGGGTTTATCGCTGACAAATACCCGAGCGGTGTAACCGGAGCCAGTTATACTATTGTTATGATGACACTGATACACGTGTTGATGTTCTTATGGCTGCAGAGCTCGGGCTACATTATCTTTTTGCCTCTTTCGCCAGGTAACTTGAGGCCGCAGCACTACTGATTGGGGACCGCTGGGTGCTGCGGAGTCCGCTCCTGTAACCGTAGCCCGGCGGGGCTATGGGGCTATTGTGAGGGCTTTGTTCAGCTGCTGACAGCTCCGGGCAGGAGCATGCAAGGGTTGCAAACGTTCTTATTGTGCCTCTTTGGCTTGCAGACAATAGGAGTGGGCGGCGGTGAGGAGATAGTGGGCTGACTTCGGTGGAGGACAGAGCAGGAGGTGTTGTAGTACCCCACTTCTGAATGCTCCTGACAGCAGAAAAGGGGTTGCTCTCTCTTAGGAAGGCTGGAATGCCATTATGCCAGGGCTTCCATTTCGGGCGCTCTTCTGGATGTGAATGCAGCCTGTTGATTATGCGGATGTGGAAAGCAGGCTAAGCGGATCCGGTAACCTGACATCCAAGATGCATCCTTTCCCCTGCTCAGCCCTGCTCACCTGCTTTGGAAACGCACACGAAAACACCCTGTTTGAGCAGCCCAACGCCAGCCCAGTGTCCATGGGGGAGGAGAAGACTGAGGAAGCCTCAGCAGTGTGCCTGCAGCCATCCTCAACAGCAGCCAGCAGCATCAGGCACGGAGGAGAGACGGACAGCGAGGAGATGTTCAAAGCCAGCAAATGCTCTGGAAAACACAGCTGCGCAAGCAGCAACTCCAGCAATCACACAGCTGCTCAGGCAGTGCCTGCTACCACTGAGTCATCGGTGTTTGCTACGAACGAGCTGAGCCAGGATGTTATTGCGCTCTGTACTCATATCCCCAGGCCATCCATCATCCATGTGCCAAAGGTGAGTGCTCTAGAAGTCTCTATCCAACAAGGTAAGAGAATTGTCTCGCTTTAACAAAGTATAGAAAGGGAAGGAAAAAAATCCATAGGAGCATTTATCTTGTATCGATTGGCATGCAGTCAGGAAGGGACTAATGGCCGCTCTTACTAAAATAATGCAATGTGACAGCAATAGCTTTCCAACACTATTATCAGAAACCTTAGGGGGTGTTTGTAAAAATACCGAGCACTTTTACAGTACGTTTCAATCAGTTGTCTTCCTATATTTTGGTGATCCTCACTTGTTTTGGACCTGATCCAAAATTCCTTGAAATGAACAGGCATCATTTTTTCCCACTGACCTGAGTGAACGCTCCATTTTTGCCACCTCAGCCAGGTGCCCCAAGGCTGTGGCACCAGTGACTGCACAATCCTTTTTCCATCTTAATTTTTAGCTTGTGTGTGCTTGGAGGCAACAGTAAGGTTTTGAGTGGAGTTTTGATGAATTCAATTTGTTTTTGCTTTAATAAGATCACAAAGTTGGGTATTTTGCCATTGTTACTGCTAAAATAATGGATAGTAATAGAAAAATAGCGCTGTTGTCATTTGCTTTTGATTAGGTAACTGGAGATCACAGGCTTTTTTCCCCTCCAATAAACAGTGAAGAATAGAAGCCACATGTGTGATTCAACTTTTTTGATACCACAGTTTTTATTTAGTAGTCCATTCCTCTTCCAATTTCCCTTCCAAATCACATATATTCAGTGTTGCTCTTGGCTTCCCCTTCGCACTCAGGTAATACCGTGTTTGGCGAAGATATCAGCCCTTCTTGTAGAACAAGTGCTAGAAAAAGGTTTAATATGAAATATATCTGCTGGAATTAAGAAATTTATCAGAATCAGGGTTTCCAAGTGCATTGTGCTGAGATTACCAGAGCTGGGGTCTCTGTAGACCTTCTCGGTCCTGTTGCTATCAACCACAGCCCTCATGTGGAATATAAGGAAAAAATGGAGTTGCCCAAGAGCAATATTTTGCTTCAGTGTAGAAAGGAGACCTGGCTGAGGATGTGCTGGGATTTCTTTCATGTGAGATTTTGAAGAAAAGCTAGCTGGCCATTATCTGGAGATGAAGTAAGCATATTACTCCCGCTGACATTCAAGGAGCCCAAGCAGATGCTATCAAAGTCTCCTTCACCAGTACATTGCTGTGGTTTCACTTGCATTTTTCCTTTTTTTTTTTTTTTTTTCGCTTGGGAGGTTCTGGTTGGATGTTAGGAAAGGCCTTCTCACCTGGAGGGTAGTACAGCACGGGAAGAGGTCACTCAGAAGTGATGGGGGTGCTGTGCTTGGAGGATTACAAGTCTTGGCTGGACAAACCAGGGCTGAAATGATGTACCAATGTACCATTGGCAGCCAAACTGCTTTGAGAAATGTTGGTCAAGAGACTTCAAGAGGCTCCTGCCAATCAGAGCTTGTGTAGCTGTGTGATGTATGAATTTTGATGCATGTGTGCTGCTTATAAGCACAAGGAATCAGGGTCAGACTGTGGCATCTCCTTGCTGTCACTGAGACAACAACACAGCCAGCTGTGCTCTTGGCCTCACAATGATTTTGTGACAATTTCTCCCCTCCTTATTCTCCTGCCTGCTCCCTTCCAACCACTTCACCCTGCCTTTGCTCACCTGCTGCTCTTCTCTGTGCTGCCAACACTTCTCTCATGTTGTGAGCATCCACTGTAGCAGAAGAGGTTCCTTAGGCACAGACATCTCAAACCTCCACAGGTCCATGGCGTTGGAACAGGCAATGCTGAAGGACTGACACTGTACTGATCCAAAGATGCTCCCATGTCTTTGCAGCGGTGGAGCGGGAATTCTACTGACTCACCTGTGTCAGGGGTTTCTCTAGGAATACACATGGTCCGATTTAGGAATGCAAATTTATAAGAATCTGCAATCAGAGGAGAAACCAAGAATGGGCCTCACCCTGCTGGGCACTCTGGGTGATTTAAATTCAATCAACCAAGTCAAATAGTCCATCACTGGGTTTAGTTTGTCTTTTTTTAAGAACAAGCTACAAAAACATCTGTCAGGATGATGTGTGGTCCCGCCCAGAAGTTCCTGCTGAACAACTTCTTGTAAGTACCTTGGTCTTTTGCTGTCACTGGGGAGATCTGTGAGGAAACTCTTTGTCAGAACAGAAATTGGGCTTTTTGCTGCTTCTCAGCTTTGAGACCTTCCTGCCAAGGTCTAGTTGGTGACACTCAAAGTCCCACACACAAGGAACACTTCTCTCTCCATGGCACACACAGCCTAGATGTTGCATCTGATCAATCGCAGGCTGTCAGGGCATTCTGCTACCAATGGGATGAGCCGATTCTGGCGGCATGTCAGAGAGTAACAGGAGGCCCACAGAGGTCTTGGTGTCCGACTACCCACATCCAGCTTTTCTGTGAGAAGTCTGCACTTCAGAGATTTGCCTAAGTGGCAGCTTTTGGTGCCTTAAAGCAAAGCAGTGTCTTCCCTCAGCTCTGCCCATCAGCACAACCAGTTTTAAAATGTTAGTGCCCTCAATGATTGCCCTCCCAGGTAAAAAGAAAATAAATACTTGAAGTGAAATAAGAAAATTGGGCTACTCGTGGAGGCTCTGGTTGGAGGTAGGAGTGCAGTAGGTGGGAGAAGGCATCTGGATGTGACCCTGATGGATTGAGGAGGAAAGTGTAGCGTGTGGAGATACTGGAGGGTTTAGACTTTCTGCCACGGTTGGGGAAGAAACATGATAAATATGGAGAGGGAGAAAAGGGTCCCAGCAAGGGGACTGGGTCAGGGAGTAGGGAAGAGAGAGGGGGGTTATGGTCATGGCATGTGGTGGGCTGGGGACCACACACACAGCTCCTGGCATGAGAGGGAGGAAGAAGATGGAGAGAAAAGTTGGTGGGAGGCATACAGGACATCTGGTTTACATCTAAGGGAAAGGACCGAGGGGAAATACGGGCCATGAGGAGAGAAAGAGGAGCACAGGGTCTCTGTGGACGTGGTGTAGGTGGCCTTGGCGGGAGGATGGAGACCAAAGAGGAGAAAGCACATAGCAGATGGAGAACAGGGACTGGAAGCATTTCAGTCCCCAAAGCAGAGCTCTCACCTGTCCTAAAATAATAATAATATCCAGACATTATTAAAGGAGCCAGTGAGGCTCCATGGAGAAGACACAAGCTTCCATCTTCTTTGACATATCTGAATTTCCCTTTATATCTCAATTTCTCCAGCTACAAATCAGACAGAATTTGTCCTCTTTCCCATGCAATCATGGTGAAAGCTATAAATTAAAATAATATATACCTGCTAAGTGGCAAAGGCAAATGTCCTGCGTTAAAATAGGAATCTCACAGACCTAACCTGGAGACCTTTAATTCATATTATTCCATCAAATTCTTCCACAAAAGCTGAAGTAATGTCAGGAAAAACACTCATAGTATTTTGTCTCTTTCATTTTCAAAATTATATCAGCAAGGGGGTGATGACAAATACTCTGGGAACTTTCAGCAGCAAGAGACCTGCTCTCTACCTGTCAGTATAATCCTTTTCAAGCAGAGGATGAGTCCATTTTTCACTAATAGCAGCACACAATTCTAATTTGAACACATAATATACTAATTAACAAGATTTTCCAGCTGACCCACCCCACTGGGACATGCAGTCACATATTTTGGATTACAGTGAAGCTGCACGCATGTAACCAAATCCAGAATGGGATCAATTATTCCTTTTATGAGAAGACTGCATCTGCTCCAGATGGAGCCAACCTTAAATCCAATATAAACATGATCCCAACAAAAATTAGATTATTTGAATATAATTACCAAAGAGATTGAGTTAGACTTGTTTGGTCACAAATTACCATGACAGCAATATGCTTGTAAATAACCAATCATCATTTTAATATTTAGAGGTTGCCTCAGTAATAAAGCGTGATTAAATGTCAATAAAGTTCTCAACAACTTGCATCTTTGTCCTGATTCTGACGTGTAAAGAATTAATTCTTTTGTATTTTGTGTGCTGCCTAGAGAGCCTTTATCAGTCTTCAGAAGGCCATAAATCAAAGCTGCCAGTACTAAAAATGGAAACTTGCTTGACTGGTCTTTCAACCTCAGCTACAACACGAAAAAATGTTCCCATCTGTTATTTCCAAGTCCAGTTTTAGCAACTGATAAACTCTGGTGTGGAAACTTAGAAGAAAGTCTTATTGTTCTGAACCAACAACTGTGCTGTGACTCCAATAAATGTTTCATGTTGACAAAAGCACATCAGTGGCCCTTTCTGCTAGCAGTATCATTCACCTGACTTGAACTCTTCGACCTTCAGAGTTCAGATTGAGCTCTTTTCAAAAACAAAAGAAACATAAGCACCGTCTGATGCATCATGGAATTATTTCTTCCCTTTCAAACTGTTTGACCCATCAGAAAATCAAGAGCTGAGACCTTAAACAAGAGATCCTGGGAATGATACCTCTGATGAGGCCCCCCATTGCACCTGGGGAGCCTCACTGAAATTAGTCTCACCTGCAATTTTCTAGATAAAGTGTCAGTTGTACCTTTAGAGTATATAGAACCCTTTAGAGGACCCCATAGCTACTTTTAAAACTTGAATGTGTAGCTCTTTCTCTTTTTCACTTCCACCTTTTTGATGTCTAGTTTAGTTGCTTGGCTAGAGAAGCCAGACAGTGGATTTGACACAGTCAAGCTCATTTTCAAGACTGTGGGTATCAACAGACAGGCTTTTGGTACCACACTGACTTCCAATGACTTTACCAGGCTTTGGCCCAGAACTGATCTCATTGTCAAGATAATAATGACAGACTCACAAATTCAAACATGTAATTTCAATTTCCCAGTGCAATTTCTATTATCATCTTTGTTTTGTTCTTTGGATCCTTCTCTGGTCAGTGTGTAGGTATGGTTTGTATCTAATGGGTTCAAGCAATGCATTGCATCAAGGACTTAGAATCATAGAATCACAGAATTATTAAGGTTGGAAATGGCCTCTAAGGTCATTGAGTCCAAATGTTAACCCAGCACTGCCTTGAGAGCTGAATTCCTCCCTGCTTAACACTCTACACAATTGTTTATAGCAGAGCAGATCAGCTGTACAACAGACCTGATCCCAACATGTCACACATTTACAGGAGGGGAAAGTGCTCACTGAATGGAGATACAGGACGGCAAGAGATGAGCACAGTTGAAATGGAGAAAACATACCCACTGAAACCCTACACTGAAGTTATATCCCATAGGTAAACTCCATATATACATGGAATATAATCAAGAGTCCCTTGAAAATAACGGGACTTCTCGCAGTTAAAGTCACACGTACTCGTGGTTTTGTAGTACCAGCTCCTAGCGACACCATCCTCGGGAGGATTCCTGCCACGTCTTGTGCTCTCCTGGGAAAACAGCCAAAAGTGGTTGTGTTCAAACCCTCTCCCAAGGTGCTGGACAACTCTGTGGGCCTTAGTGTCCAAGTGCTGAAGGAAGCATTTCAAGTACGCTTTGGGAGTTGTGAAGTAATTTGACGAGTAGTTAGCAGCTGAAAACTAGCAGGAAATGACCATCATTACTTGGTGAACAGCAGCTGGTTGAAGCTGAGCTGTTTCCTTTGCTTACCTTGGCAAAGGTTTCACTCCGACCCCCCAACAGAAGAGGTTTGCCATCATTTTATCAGGGGGACTGTAGGAATTGCACAGGGATAGTCTTTCCTCCAGCACAACAAGGAAAAGCTACATTTATTTTCCCCAATTTTACTCTGGTGAAAGTTTGCTTTAATTTAATCAAATTAAATCCAGAGGGTAAACCCCATCCCTTCAAAGTGCTCAGGCTGGGAGCTCAACCACCCCTGTGGTTGCCAGAGGAGTATTAACACCCTTGGCCCCTCCAGTATTTGCAGGAGCTTAGTACCTCCAATAAAACAGTGTCATTTATTGAAATTACATTTACATTTTAATGCTTTGGCAAATTCGGTTGGGAGATTATGGCCTTGGTGACTTGGCCAGAGCCTTCCAAGAGACTTCAGAGAGTACTTGGACAGGATTCATTTTTTTTTAACTCTGTTTCCTTGTTCTTTATGACCAAAATCTGCTACTGTAACATTCCCCTTCATCTCTCCCTCTTAATCTTGACTCTGTAACTGGCAGCTGTCTGCAGGGAGTGTGTGTGGGCCGGCAGTTCTTGACTCTCAACATAAACAGCACCTAAGTGAAACCAGACTTTCTCATTACACTTTTTCTTTGCTTTTCACTCCCACACAAACACAGAGGTAATGGCACTGCACAGGGCCCTCCATCCTGGCCAATGCACAACTCATTTTCTTCTGTGGCCAGCACATCTGCAAAATAAAATCCATCCCAGTGGTGGAAGCAGCAGGTTCTGATCAAAGAGACCCCATGTCCCCTCCTGGGCTGTGCACAGCAGTGCTTCTGGCACTAGGCTGGCACGTCTCTGCACAGCCTGCCCCTCTCCTGCCTACAGCATTCCCCATCCAGCAACCTTCCCTTTCATCTTTCACATGGCATTGCTTTAGCTGATAAACATCTGTTCCAGATGTGACCCCAACCAAAATGGTGCAGTTTCCTCTACTTGACAAGAAGTCCTTTTTGTTTTCTCTAAATCTGCCTCCTACCTCTTCCTTCCGCAGCTTGCGTCAGCCTGATTATTGTTTGCAAGAGGGGTCACGCAGTTGCACTTCAGCTGCTGTTCTACAACATCTCCTGCACAGCACAGTGATGAGGGACAGCCCAAGAGCTTCCTTCATGTCCTCTCTCACTCTGAAACCTACTCCAACAGCTCTTGGTAGTAATGAACCTCCTCTGCGCCAACGATAATAATAGAAATAGTGTAGCTTTCAGGGAGTTCTTGGAAGTCACAAGACCCTCTTTTTAAGGGGATTAAGGAGAATTTGTGAAGTTTCATGAAAGGTACTTTTGAAAACAAGATATTGTAACAGGAGCACTTTGAAACCTCCTCTAGGAAATTGGAGACCGCATGAAACTTGACAGGTTTTGGGTTTCATCACCAACACAGAACAGCTCAGGGTCATTGAAGAGTTCATCCCCCTTGCACTCTCATGGAGAGCAGGATGGTCCTGGGATGCTGCTGTGTAAGTAAACACTGGCATCCCATTGGCATTCAGTTTTTGGCTTTGGCTGACTTCAGCACCTGCAGAACCAGTATTGTTCAGCCTCCGCAGGTGTTCGTGCCCTGTTTGCATGTTCTCCATAGTCTTGCTCTGATCACAGTGTGAATGTTGTGGAAGTGTCCTCCCTTCATTAAATTAAAGGATGTTTGCAGCTCTCGGGGAGAGATAAGATGTAGTTTGAATCAATGGAGTAATTACAGAAGAATATGATACTAATGGAGCTGATTTGAATGGGTATCTAAGGATGAATGCTGTGGCTCCCTGCCCAGACGGTGCACACTTTCCTCACGATGAGCTATTTGTGACTTGACATACCGCGGCTCTGCTGTTTTGTGGCTCAGCAGCATTTATGACATTGATAAAGCAGACTCTGTCAATATTGTGCATTCTTATCAATCCAGAGCTGGCTGCTGAGCACTTGCCATCTGGTACAGCCATGGCCAATCCCTTTCCAGCAACAAAAGCAGAGGGGGAAGGTTGATATGGCTTCACCAAGGGCAAATCGTGCCTGACCAAGAGGCCACGGAAGTGACCTTCTTTGGTGGAGTGACTGCATCAGTGGACATGAGAGGAATTGCTGATGTCATCTACTTGGACTTCTGGAAAGCCTTTGAGTTGGTCCCTCACAACATCCTGGATTTGGGGTTAGTTTTAGCAGCCTAAGAAGCATTCTGTACCTAAGGAGTCTGATCCAGAAGCACCAAACTGCCAGGAAGTCACTTTTCAGCCTTAGACCTTAGGGACTCTGCCTGTGAATCAAGACCAAGTCTTACATGAACATGCCCTTACGTTGGCCCAGACACTTGGAGCTCAAGAAATCCAAAATTTTATAAATCTTATTTTTATATATATAAATGTGTATACATACTATGTGTATAATTATAGATACATATTATATTCAGATATAACAGATTGCAATATAGCTATTTCAGGACCTTCAGAGCCCACTCCTTCTGGCATGACAACATTTGTCTTTGCTTCTACTTTTCTTATTTGTTCCATAGCCATTTGTCCCATTTGTTCCATGGGTTGAGCACTATCCTACCTAGAGGTATTGTAATACCTAATGCACTGGGGTTGGGTGTTAACACAAAATATTGATCTTAAAGGTGATGGCTTGGCAGTTGTCCAGCTCTACAATGAGATGAGCACTCCGCCTCTTCCCAACCAGCACATCTATATTCTGACCTTTAAAAAAGTCTTCTTTAAATCATAAGAAGAAAGGTCTTATTTCTTGATTATTTTTAATGGAAACATTTAGACCACAAAATGGTATGCCAACAATGACAAAAAGCCCAAATCATCTGGGCCATTGGTTCATTGGTTTCTAATGAAACAACTGGGCACAGCCAGACCCAAGTGTTTGATGTGCTGGGTCCATCCCAATAGAGATTGTCATTGATTTCAGAGCATCACATGCAAAATGCTGTTGTTTGAGCTTTGCAGGCTTCAGAACATGCACACGGAGCTTTATGTTGGGTAAGGGCTAAGAATAATGGCAGGTTGGTGTGATTTGGGACCAGATATACACTTTGAATGTAGCCCTCTTCTGTCACCCTCTTTTCCATACACCAGCAGTCACAGCTCTCCAGCTGCCCTGTTTAAATGAGTGCTCTTTTGTAACTTTTTAATTAGGCAGGACAATGCCTCAGCACTAGCAGAAGGGGCCCTTAGCTTTCCTGCCCTGGCACAAAGCAGACAGATGCTGTGGCTAGAAGGCCATGCCTTCTCTGGGGACAGGACAGTCCTCTCACCCATACACACACAAAGCTGCCTCCAGCCCTGCTGTTGTCCTGGCTCCAAGCAGAGAAGCTAAGCACAGGCATATAACAGAGCTAACAAATCATTCAGTGGGTAGAAGTTGTTGAATGATATTTAGACTCAGATCCATAAACTGCATGTCCTTTGCTCTGCCATTTCAGATCTTAATCGTGGGGATTTGTAAAAAGATCTGTCTGACCTGTTTGTTATCAGAATGTGGGCCTGTCCTTTGGCTTATTATGAAAAACAGTGGCTGGATGCCAACAGATTGAATTCATTGCTAGCTACCTGACATGAAATTTGGACACATGTTTCTTGCTGCTGAGGAGCATGAGCTCTTTGCTTGGCATCTATAGGAATTAACCCCAGCTAACCAAAACTGGGCATGAAAGGTAGTAATAGTGGAAGACCTTGTTTCAGTGATAGATCTAAATCTTCCATAGCCCAGCTGTGTGACCTAGAACCTTCTAGGAAAAAAAAAAAAGTATTTAAATGCGCTGTGACTCTGATGTCCAGGTTTCAGCTCAATCAGATTTCAGATGACTGGTACAATTTCTTGAGGACTGACTGGTGTCTTCACTAGGGAGAGTGCTCAAGTGATCCAAAAAAGCATCAATACCTGCACAGGATGAGGCCCATCTCCCACCAGAGTGGGGCATTTTTCAGACTTAAATTTATTTTTGTGAGCAAAAATTTGCCTTCTTGGTACCAGCTGTCTCCCTGCTGAGAAGGTACATAGCCTTCTAGTTATTTGTAGCAAACATGTTTTATGCAAAAATCAGTTTCAGTTCTCCTTCCTTCTACTCAGCTTCAGTACCTGAGTGAGCTTCACTCCCTTCTGTTATGTTTTTCTCCACTCCCTGGAGGACATACCTAGAAAGTTTTCTTCCCATTTCTCAGCTATTATTCAATCAGATATGATCCTTTGACAGAAGCATCTAATATTCATTATGCTGGTGCAGTAAAATTCCCATTATACACAACCTTCACCCTTAGCAGCTTTCAAAAATTATGACATTTGTAAATGAATAATTAAAAAAACCCCCACAAAGATATTTCATATTTCAGCCAAAAATAATCATATAAATAATTTCAAATGTTGCAACCTCATCATTTCAAGACAACTTTGTCTTCATTGCACAACAATTCAGCAATACATGATCTGGTATTACAACTTTGTTAACAGAAAAGTGTGTGAATTCGAGTCCCAGATCTTGAGATCCTCTGGTCTGAAATCATGCACAATTCCTGAAAGGGAAGAGTGGAAGAACCATCCCTCAGGAAACACAGACAATAAACTGAAGCAGTAAATGAAAATTATTTGTGCTGAGTCACCATCCACTGGAAGAAGAATGTCACCAGTAGGAGGGAGTCTGTTCACGTGCAGCTCAGGGTGGTGAAAAAGAAAAGTACTTCGGGTCCAAAAATGGCCATGAGATGATAGATACAGGTGGATGTATAGGTGAGGTAGGAGAGCAGGAGAAGAGAGTTTTAGTGACAACAAGATTCTCTCTGAAAGTCACAATAATTGCCCATAGGAACCTGCTGCTTCTGCCCCAGCTCCAGGGACAGCAGGGACTGGACCCATTTATTTGGGCTCTGGCCTTAGGCAACTGCTTGTCCTTATTTTTCTGGCTATGAGTTTTTTGGGAATTCTCCAGTTTTCAGAGGGATTTGTCTTCCCTAAAGGAGGATTTTCCCAGTGGGCTTTGCTCATACATGTAGGGAAGAAGGCAGACTCAAGCAGATTTTAATTAAACCATTCTTTTAGCTCCCCCAGGCTTGTGCAATTCAGCTTCTTCTCAGAGATAATATTAACACTTACGTAATTTTTCAGCATTGTTAGTTTTGCTTGTGGAACTGCATTGGCAAGAAACCCCCTGGAAGCAAATGCTCATTGAATCCTATTATTTCCACTCCCTTCGGCCATCATTTCTCAGCTGAAGAACAAATGTTACCAGCAAGAGGAAGGAGCTTGATTTTGCAACAAAATCAGCAGAATTGCACATGCAGACAACAGGCATAATATCTCGCTTAGATCTGCCTGGTTAGAGGCATTATTTGTCAATAAATTTTACAAAAATAACAAGAAACTAGTACTGTCTGTAGGGCCCTGAGATGGGAGACTTGTAAATGAGTGGCATCGCAGCAGCAGAGGTCTGGAGGAAGGGGGAGCAGGGGTGTGGGGAGGTAGAGGGGGTGTTTCCCTGCCCCCCAATCAGCAGCTCTCCCTCTCTCCTCACCCACGTGTTGGTTCATTAGCACCTGTGATTGCCATCTAAAGTAATAAAATAAACACCACCACGAGTGGAATATCCTGGGATTAACTTCTCAGGCCTGGCAGAGGGTGTGAGCTCAGGGTTTGCTCAGCTCTGAAGAACAGGCAGATAAATAAGAAAGTATGGATTGAGTGAGCTGGTTATTATATTGCCCTCCAGTGGGCAAATGCTGAGCTATTTCCTGTCAGAGGCTCATCATTTGTGGCAAGGACAGAGAGAAGGGGCAGCTCTGCTGAAGCTGATTGCAAAGCTTAGCTAGATTTAAAGCCCAAGGGGGAGGAATGTAAATACTGAGGTATAAAGAAGCATCTGGAACCCAGCTTGCTTTGGGTGCTAGACAGAGCTACAGTCATGTTAGTTCACACTGATATACCAAGGTGGAGTCTCACTCAGCCCGTGTGGGCACATAGCCAGAGATGTGCTGCCGCTCCTCCCTTTTACAGGGTGAAATGCTGGGGGGCTTCTGGTGGGCTCCCTCTCATCTCCCCGTCCTGCAGGAGCAGGAGTGGCCACTGGCTCTACCTGCCCTTGGAGCACGAGCACCCAAGCTCCAGCACAGGAGGGGTAGTATTTGAGCACAGAGGGAGCTTTTGGGTATTCTGAACACTCTCCCCAACCTGCAGGACCATGTAAAACATGTAGGTTATTTAAAGAAACCATGCTGCTTTCCAAGATGCAACAATGTGTTGGAGGAAAGAAGTCTAATCTAATCTGACGGGTTTTTCATGGAGGGCTTCTTTTCCAAAGTACGATGTCACTGTGATTTCCCCCTTTGCTCTGATAGCTGTCACAGCTATGTGGGTATGGCATCTCGATTCTTTTCCACACTCCTTGCCTTCCTCTCCTCTGAGCCCACCTCTCATCTATTATTTCTTAATGTTTCTCCCTAAAGTGCATTTGCTGTTGTAAAACTTAACCCGGCCTTTGAAATGTCTTAGCAAACCTGTGTAATGTATAACAAGAAATGCTAGATATGGGATCTGGAGGACACTGCTCCCTCTCTTCCTTCCCAGTCCCTGCAAAACAAACAAATAATGCAGGTTTTTGGGCTGGTGAGCTTCGTGAGCTGCTTTTGCTGATGGCTTTAGACCCAATGCAGTTCATTCAAGTTCAGCTGCAGGTGGACTCCTGGGAGGGCTGAGAGTTAAATGCAGGGTGATGCAAGTCACCAGTCCAGCCTATCATCCAAGAAATCACAGAGCAAGAGCATGGCCAGCAGTAAGACAGAGTTGGGAGGGAAATAGAAACCCTGTTAATGCTGAAAAGGTGGAAGTGAGGCAAGTTTTGGGAGGTGACTGAAACTTGTCCTATCCTGCTTCCTCTCCTGTTCCTCCCAAAGTCAGTGTGGTTTGAACAAAAGCAGCACAGAGACCTGAATACTTATTTTGTGATTTCAGTCTTTTATCCATTATGTCAAAGCTCAAGCATCCATCATGCCTGAAATTATTTCTGTTTCTGCTTAAGAAATTTTTATTGTTGTTGTTTGGCAAACAAAACAAAGCAAAAAGCCAAGATGGAAAACTTGGATCAGCTCTAAGAAGTTTATTAATATTCATCATGACTGTATGTCAGAAAGCTCTAGTTTCATAATATGGCTTAATAAAGTATTGATGTTTGATACCAGGGTGGGTATTTAGGCTCTGCTCTTCTGACTTTCCTGGCTGTATCATAAAATGCATCAGAAGCGTGACACCTGTCGACCTCTAGAAATACCCAACTACAACAAAGCTGGTGATTTTCTGTAAATGATCGGTTCAAGGGCTTTTAGGGTATTTTGGACCTCAGTCATTATGGACTTCAGGTGATGGCAAAGTGTAATAAGATAATGGGTATGTATCTTCCAGTATTGTGCTTCACTCCTCCTGCCAGCCTCCTCAGTGCAGGTGGAGCTGGGGGTAAAGAACCCAAACCAGTTACATGGCAGATTGGGTCTGCAAGTGAAATAATATGGAGCAGCTTAGCAGAATTACTGAACTGATGCAGGAATTTGGCATCCCATCGTCTTTCTTCTTTCCCAGGGGGAGTGTGGTGAACATGTGCAATTAATGTGCTGGGTCTTTCAGGGGACATGGGCAATCTAATGTGGCAAGGCAACTTTTTTCCAGCAATGAATTAGAAGTGAGCTATTCCACTTTAATTTTTAACCTCTTTTTTATCCTTGTCCTTTGACTGGCTTGAAAAGAAGGGCGGGGATGTTTGGAAAGAAATCTCCCAGGTAACTGGGTTGCAGGGATCTGATGCAGAGCTTTCCTTACTGCAAATTATGTCATATCCTATCTGTTATTATCAGGAGATTTGTGCAGCTGATACATTGCCAGGGTCAGATTAGGAGCTCTGGAAGTTTAGCTTTGATTTCAAAGGCAGATATTCAGCTAATAATCCTTTGCAGGTCTGCACAGGAATGCAGAGGGGAGGCGTCTCTCTGCTGAGGGACTGACATTTATTACCCTGCTATCTGCTGTGAGCATGGGCTGTGAAAGGGCAGTGGTGGAAGGCTGTTTCCTTGTCTGCAGAAGACATTAAGCCCTGTCTTGCTGAGAGAAGCAAAAAATGGTGGCTTCCCCCTCTCAACAGCTCATTTCCTTTCCTCCTTCCCCTCTCTCGTCCCCCTTCTACCATATCAAGGCACTTTACAGCGGCTCTGACGGCTGCACCCCCAAATTGCTACAGCTCTGCTAGTGGTTTCTCTTCAGTTCCTTCTGCTCTCTAAGCAAAAAAACATGTAGTACAGAGTGTGGTGGTTTGTTTTCAGCTTGTGGACCACCTCCTAAGATCACTCTCCTTCTCACTACTTCAGGGAGACTCTCACAAACAAAATCTCCTGCCCTCTATTCACAGAAACTTCTACTACAGAGAAGAGTCTGCAGCGTCAGTACCCCAAGCTTGCCGGGTACTGCTGAAGATGAGGGTGATTGTTCCTTCTGGATATCACATCTGGATTGCACGTGTATTACAAAGAGATACTTTCTTCCAGTTTTGGACCATCCCTTTTTTCAACCCAGATTTCACAGAGCAGCACATGCGAACAGCACGTGGTTCAGATTTGTGTAGCAGCTGCTCACCTGTCTTCCTCCCCACCAGAGCCTTCCTCCCCTCCAGAGCCCTCTGCTGCAGGGGTAGGACCCCTCTCCCAGCTTTGGCCTGTAGGTTGGCACATTGATCAACCTGACCCTTATCTGCACTCCTGACCTCTCCATTTGTCTTCTCTGCTCCTTGTATCCCCAGTTTCTTGCCACAACTGGGAATGAGGAGATTTGGAGCAGGTTTTGGCAAGACAAGGAGGAGTCTCACTGCAGTAACCCCACAGACAGGGCAGGTGCTGCAACAGGACTCTGCTCCACCTTGTGCAAACACTGAGGTTCACTGTGGTCAGCAGTAGCTGGTGAGATACAGGCTCCATGCTCCACTGAGCTCCCTGTTCTCTAACCTCGTCTGTCCTAACCTAAGCTGTCCTAAAAAGGTTGGGGCGAGTGGCTTCCCCACAGAGCAACATCGCATATGGACAAATCCCACCCACATGGGAGGATTGCTCCATCCTTTTATTTCCACCTTGCCGCCTTAATCCAGGATATGCCCTGGCAGGCAGCCTGCAGGCTCAGATGACCTGTTGGCCTCAATCCACTGTTTGCATAAATTCTGCAAGGAAGTCTGTCAATACTAAAATACCCAAGAAATAAATTTGTATCAAATTCCTCTGATCTTTCACGAGATATTTGAAATCAGACCCTAGCTGGCTGTTAAAGGTTTGACCACTTCATATTCTTGGAAAGGAATTGCTTTCCTTTACATCTGGCATATTGTGAGCCTCTCGCTTATGGTACTCCCACATCCCTGCAGGATAAAATTGCTCATTTCTGATGATATGGTCATGCAAAGTACTTCAGAGAATTAGAAAACACTGCCCATCTTCAGAATGTTGGTGTAATAAAAAGAAGGCACTCTGAAAGAAGTCCATATGACAAAATGAATGGCCTGAAAAGGCAGAAGGAATCTTTATGCACATCTAATCTAACCTCCCAAAGAGCACAACCACTGACTATTATATAGTAATACCTCCACAAAGACTAGAAAGAAAATTCAGCAGCTTTTCAGCTTGTCTTTGAAAGAGATGTCCGTTATACTCCATCAGTTTTGAAAGGGACATTGCTTAGAGCTAAGGAGCGTCTGGGTTTTTATTCAGCTTCTGCAAAAAAAAAGAAAAGGAGAGGCAGCCTTCTTCTCACTGCTGATGGCTGAATTTACTGCTTTCTCTAAATTCTGCCAGTTTGAGCCTCCTGTAGGCATTTTTGCTTGGTTAACTTCTAGGAACTGTTCCTCAGTAATGAAAGATTCCTTGTTAGCAGCGTCCTAACCACCACATTCCTGATGGGCCTTTGAACTCAGGGGAAGGCAACACCTTCCTTTTCTGGAAAACAATTCTCTTGAACAGCAAGGAGTTGAAGGCTATTTGTGCTTGGAAAGCAGAATACATTTGATAGGAATGCAACTGCTTGCTCCCAGCCAAAAATCACACCTGCAAGCCTTTGATTCAGGGAATCCTATTGTGATGAAAAAGGCTTTGTAAAATAGCAGTGCAGTCTCCCCCTGTGAAACAGAAGATTAAATCGTGATCACCCTGCTGTTGACTCAACTGTTAGCAGCTGAAATATTATTTGCTCAACACACTTAACTCGGTTATGATCTGCAGAAAGATGCTGTGGTTAGACTGACTCCGAAACACAATGGAGCCGCACAACTTCCCCATTAAAACAGAATCATTCGTATTTACCAAAGGCAAAATTAAAAGCACGTTTTCATGAGAAGTTCAAGCCAATCCAGCTCTGCCTGGCTGCCAAAAGGGACAGTCCTGCTTCACTGTCCTATCCCACCCAACCCCGTTCCTGGCTGTGCGTTCCTGACACTGCCGCTGTGCCAGGCTAGCAGCTGTGGAACCAAACAGTGAGGCAGGTCAGCCTGCTAATCTGGCTGAAAAATGACCCATCAAACCAATCTAGCTTGCTGGTAGCTGCACCACAAGTTGTGCTGACACAAGGAAGCAAGCACAAAACATGCAACCAGTGCAGGGAGTAGGCAGGACCACATCTTTCGGTGACAGTGTGATGTGGTCTTAGATTGGCTTAAACCAATTGTGAACCATGGGAGTAGGGACTGAAGGGTTACACCAGTGTTGGTCCTGGTCCAGGGCAGTGAGGTCCTGCTTCCCTCAGAGGGTTTTATAAGCAGAGACCAGAAAATCTCTTGACCAAGGTCAAGAGAAAGGCTGGTGTTGATTGCAACCAGAGCATGGAGAGTGTGGGCTGAGTGCGATGGGATCCGAGCCCAGCAGCCTGGCCAGTGCCCTCATGTGGGAGCATATCACCAGTCCTGCCCTGCCAAGGCTTGTTGTGGTCGGGAGCTGGTTTATGAAATCCCAACCCTTTGCACTCCTGCTGCTATGGAGTTTTAAACGCTCGCAGGAGAAGTGGTGGTGGTGTCTCTCTTGGACAGATAGTGATGCATTTGCAGGAAGGGACACAGGGACTCCCTAAATCTTTTCTCCTCATGATCTCTCTGCATTCCTGCATGTGGGTGAAAAGATGAGTTTCCTGGGGCAATAAAGGAGGGAGTAACCCTCCCCATATTGCTACTACCCAGTGTAACATGCATTTAACGAGTCATGCAATATTAACAACTCCGTTCCCACTGCAGCTGTGTCCTCCCCCAAGACACACATCACATGGGCTGTTCCTGGCTCTCAGGTTTTAATACACCCTCTGTGCGGGGATGTCTTTCTCCAGATATTGTTCCTGTGGTCTGCATTTTTGCATGCTTCCTGCTGTGCTGCATGTTGTACTCAGCCTCCTGCTCTGGGGCTGATGTACAGCTCAGCCCCTCCACATGCCACCTGCACAGAGGGAGGCTGGAGTAGAGTTGGGGATAAATCACTGAGGAGGAACGTGCCCGTTAAGAGGGGACGTGACAAACCCCTGTGCTGAGGCGCCGCAGGGCTGTGCATGTTGTTTGCATCTTGTGAAAGCAGAACATTTTTAGATCGTATTTCTACCAACACTGGTGACGTTTAGATGAAACCGTTTTTCAAGGCTCTTTGGTTCATTTGCCTCTCTAGTGCCAGCAGAGAAGTGCAGCCCTTCTGACCTGGGTGCTGGGTGTCCAGGGAGTCCAAGCCATCACTGCTGCAGCTGCCCGTCGTCCTTGCACTGTACATCCCGAAACACAATGAGGAGTTTTCCTTCTGGCAGACTCCAGCTGAAAATATTGGAGACTTAATCCTGAGCCAGCCACAGATGCTGGGACAGGGCTACAACAAGGCAAGGGAGCAGACAGAGTGGTTGATGCCGAGAAACCTTCCTTGAACGCTCCCACAGCATAAATTCAAGATGAGATTTATTGTTACACATCAGCCAAAAAGGGCAGTCCATCCTGTACCCCTGCCTTCCCCTCATTGCTGTCCTTTTGTTGGCATGAAGACTGGTGCATTTACAGAGTGACTGGGGATGGGGAACTGTTAGAGGGTCACAGTGCTGACACTGGCTGAGCAAAGAGCTTCACTCCAACCCAGTTTGCTCCCTGAAGGGCCCTTGTGGCTTTTGGTGCTGTTGCTGACCCAGGGGGAGAGATAGCATCCATCCTGCCCTTCAGCTGTCCCTCGCTGGAGCTCTCCCTCTTCTCCCAGATGTGAGGATTGCAGGTTTGTGGATCATGGGACCATGCAGGGCTCAGATTCTGTCTTTGCTCATGCTGTGCTCGTGGCTGCCCGCAGCTCCCTGCTGAGCACCCTGACCACACTTTTTGTGCAGCTCTTGTTGCCTGGGGGGAGAGAAAGAGCAATAGTTTAAACAACCAGACACACCACAGTGCTGATTTCAATGTTTTTATGCTGAACACTGCTTAGAAACCTGCACTCTTCCGTGGTAAAATTACAGCAGTCCAAGTTCCCAGGAAGTGGGTTGAGGTCCCTCCCTTGCACTTTCTGTTATTTTTCTGAATCCAACCCAATTCTCTTTCAGATTGGACTCCCCATTACTTTACCCTTACTCTGTTCAAAAGGTTCTACTGCACATGCCCCACAGGACTGTTCTGCTAGACAAAACATTTAGTGTTAGAATTATTAAAGCTACTTTGCTGATAAAGATCTCATCCCTCCCTCCCCGCAAAAGCTCTACTAAGCTTCATCAGAAATAAGAGCATAGAGGCTGCTGCTGTTCTGCTCATGGCTAGCCCATCCCCTACTGCACGGTTGCAGAGGAGTTTGGGGGTGATCACTTCATGACTCAGGAGGGTCTTTCCAGCCTGACATAGTCACATGCCCCTGCTGCATGCAGGGACTGGGTCCGGCAGGTCTCGCTCCAGCCCACTTCTGACTACACCAGATCACCAGCCTATTCCTTCCAACATGTGGGAAGTAGTTGGGGTTTCTGCGCTTCACTTCCCATGAGCGAGGCTGATGGGGCTTTGTCAGGCTCTGCAGGTTTGGGTACCCCCGGACTTGAGTGTATCTTCTGTGCCTGGCCAGCAGACAGAGCCTGCTGCAGGCACTGCTCTGTGGGAAGTGGGGGCACTTACTAAAAAAGTTTAAGTTTGCTCAAACTTCCACAACAAGAACAAGCAGACTGGAGAAGTCTTTATCCATCAGATCATAACAGACTTAAAGCAAGTAGCTTTTGGGACAAGAGTACAGCTACCTCTGAATGACTAATAGCCAAGAAACACAGGTATTACACTAATTAATTTATTACTAGCCAAGTACCGGTCATGAAAGAAAGACACTTGCCTTTCTGAGAAGTTTATCTCAATGTTTTATCGTGTGACTAATTTGTGCTTTTGAGCAGACCAAGTTGTACATTAATCAGAGTCTAGTTTTTCCAAAGGGCCGTTCAATTCCAGGTTTTCAGGACTAATAGACATTTATGATTGCAGAAGTGAAGTTGAAAATAAACCAGAGACTGCAGAGTGCTCTTTACCCTGAAAGTTTGGTGACTTGTGAAGGCCAAGCAGATTTATGTATTTCTCCTTGTACAGGTCACATATTTTTAGCTCCCAGAGAGTTTTGTGAGATACAGAACAATCTGAATCACCGGGCTCTGAGACGAAAGTAACCAGAGACATTTTAAGGTTGATTCTAGTGGCTGTGTCTGTTGCTCTGGGTTTCTGGGGTTTTTTTGTCTTTTTAACTGTTCTAAGAACAGAGCATCACAGAGATGCACAGGGATAGAAGGAAGTTCTGCCATGGTATAGGGGCACACCTGAAACCAGGGTGTGAGAGTTGAGAAACCCATTGAGGAACATGTAAAAGACACCAGGAGGTGTCTGCTAGAGAACCTCAGTGCGGGAGGGTTGCACTGGGGAGGAGGGAGATGGAGTACTGAGAGGAGCAGGAAGCAAAAATGTTTTTGCTTTGAGCTTTACAGCCATGATTCCAGATCTTAAATCAGGAGAGGTGTTGTGTGGGTGCATGAGTGAAGCTGTTCGGAAACCTGGAAAAAGGGAACAAGAGGGAACGGCTGTACAGGAGGCTGATGGGCTTGTATGTGTGGTACATCTGAATATCGCACGGAAAGGTGATGGAGAACACATATCTGAATAGGAAGGTCTGCTTGGTGAATTCTAGTGGCATCTACACACATTTAGTGCAAAGCCAGGAATCTGAAGAAGTTACGTCCTGTGATGTACTGTCCATAGAGGACCTCCCTGCAACGAGAATTACAGTCACCTGCAATTCTCTGGAGCCCCCAAGTTCTCCACCAGACTGAGAAGTGAAACATTGTTGTCTCCCCATTTTCTCCCTTTTAACAGCAGCATGAAGAGCTGGGCAGAGAAGGGAAAATGCATGAGCAAACTTTTGTTTGCTTCTTAAATAAACTTCAATTAAAAATCAAGGGGGAGGACTGCAACTTTTCCACCTGCCCCTTCCCCTGCCCCACCAGCTCTGCTGGAAGAGACCCCTCTTACCCAAATACCCAAGCCCTGCTAATCCACCAAATCCCCTTGTAGAGCTGGGGTGAAGGCAGTTTGCTGCCTGTTTGTGGTTTGCTAGTGGATTGTGGTGTTGTTCGTGCCTGGAAGCTGTGCTGTGCATCCACAGTGCTTCCTGCATCAAGCACAGGAGCACTGGGGTGGGACACAGAGCCTATATCCCTCTAGTTTCCATCTTTCATGTTCCTCTCCTTCTGTGGTGCAGTTCATGTGCTGGTATCTCTTGTTTACCCGTCTGACTGGGACTCTGACCCCTGCAAAAGCCCGGGGCAGCAGCGTGAGCTAAGGGGCTCTGAGAGAAGGGAGGGGAGTGAGAGATACGAGTTGGTCTTGGGGTGTCTCAGAGCACAGCCCTCTCCCAGGGAAGAGGGAGGCAACATCAAGACTGCTCGCTGTAGGTCTCTCCTGTGAGTTTGGAGAAATCACCTGCAGCATATGCTGGGATGTCAGTGGACTGAAAGTAGGGAGGTACTTCCCTGACGTGGGACGTTTTCCAGTCCTGTGTGTTTGGCAGCTGGTTTTAACCACAGAAACCAGCAGCTTCTGCTTCTTCAATTCTTATTGCAAAGCCTTTGCAGCATTGCACAACTTGGCCTCATGTCTCAGCCATGTGGCAGTATTGCTGCATCAAGGGCAAATATATCAGTGGGGGTTTGATGAGGATTTCCTTTCTTTTCATCTTCCTCTTTTTTGCTTTCAGCTTTGCTTTCTTGCTTTAGGTAAACTTACCTGCCTGTCTTCTCTAGCTATGGGACATAATGGTATGGAATGATAGAATCATTATGGTTGGAAAAGACCTTCAGGACCATGTAGTCCAACTTTTGACCGAGCACAATTGTGCCCACTAAACCATATCATCAAGTGCCACTTCTACTCCTTTTCTGAACACTTCCAGTGTTGGTGACTCCTCCACTTCCATGGACAGCCTGTTCCAATGATTAACCACTCTGTCAGCCAAGAAATTTTTCCTAGTCTCCAATCTAAACGTTCCCCAGTGCAACTTGAAGTTGCTTCCCCTTTTTGTTCATTGTTTGCCTGGGAGAAGAGACTGACCCCTACCTGGCTACAAACTCCTTTCAGGGAGTTGTAGAAAGTGATATGGTCCCCCCTGAGCCTCCTTTTCTTCAGGCTAAACATCTCCAGATCCCTCAGCTGCTCCACATCCTTCAGCTGCAACAGCATCTTCCCTAAGCACCAAAACTGAGGCCACTAGCACAGAGCAAGGATGAGGAGGTGGAAAAATATTTTTAATCAGGGGAATTATCTTCTGGGCTGTATTCTTTAAATACCCAGTGTCTCAAACACAGCCACGCCCTGGCGGGATCACCAGAAGTAATGTGGGATGTGATGGAAGCTGAAGGAAACTGTTACCAAAAAACTGAATGTCTCAATGACAAGACCTAAGGCAAATGTCAATCAAAGTAAAGAAAGAAGTAAAGGAGCTGGCATGACTTGTTCTTTGGGAAAAAAATGTGAAAATACTGTTATTGTGATAAACATGATTTGTGTTTGTGCCCTCTATACAGAAAAGTACACATGTCTGCTGTGCACAGGTAGGGAGACCTGACTCATCCCTCTGCCTGTCTCCAGCTCCTCTTCCCACTGCCCAGAAACTCCTGTGTAACTGCTGCATTGACGTTTTGCTGCCAGTTTTTGGATGGATCTCTTCTGCTCTGCCTCTGACCTGATCCTTTATGCAGAGAAAGCTTTGGCCCGATTCCTCAGTGACAAATCTGGGACCATAACTCTTGGCCCCATTTTGCTTGAGCTGTTTGCCGTGTGTGGGTTTCCATCTCCTCTTTGGCACTGGACAGACTCACAATCAAGTTCTTGTGAGCTTTATCCTCCCTTTCTGGTTTAGGGAAAATTCATCACAGTGTTGTAAAGGTCTTAGAAAAGGGATGTAAAGAGATTTCTCTTTTCCTCAAATATTGAGCAATCCTTTCTGTTGTAGCCTCCTCTCTCCTCAACTTTCCAGAGTAATGACAAGTAGCTTTAATCTAATTCCTACTCTCCTCAATGTTTTAGCCACTCTATCATTATTAAAAATGTGGCTATTTCAGGTGATTGCCAGTAAATTGCCTTTGGGGGGAGTGGGATCAGACTGTACTCTAGAGCTTGTGTGTGTCTTTTCACAAGTGCAGAGCAAATATTACAGGAAAGTCAGAACACAGGATAGTAAAAAAACATGGAAATCAACAAGCTGAGCCAGGGAATGTGCTGTGTCATAGCAGTGAGCTGGTTGTAGATAAGTTGTCTGAAAATCACAATCTCTTTCTGGTGGGTATATTATTCCTGGGAAAACAAAAAAAAAGCAAAATTTGATTTTTCTTCAAAGTGGTCCGAAAGCAAGAGCTTTCAAAGTTTTCCATAAACATCCTGCATTCTGCAAGAAATCTATAAAATGCAAGCAAAGTTTTGCTTTGTTTATCCTGTATTTATTATAAGACCAGGGATCATCCTTCATTCAGTTTATTTCTGCAAACCTTTTCTCAGTTTAGAACTACAAAAATATTGCAGGCCCTGCCTACTCTCAGGGCCACCTCTGAGACCCAGAGGGTAGAAAAACAGGATTGACCTTCTATTTTTGACAAACAGGATGGAGACTGGAATATGATCCCAAGCTGAGACATTAGAGTTAAGTGTTTGAGAGCCTTTTTTATCTCGAGGTGGAATTAAAATTTGTTGATGCATCCAGTGCATTTTAATAAAATCAAGAGGCTTAGAGACTGCCAAAGTGAGGCTTTTATTTCAACTGGAAAGTGGTTTCTGCCCAAAGAAATGGTGAGAAAATGTTTCTGTAAGGAGACAAAGAGGTTTTCCAGGCAGAAAGTACAAAAGCTGTTTATATGGGCTTCAGCATTTGATCACAAAGCCCAGGGCAAGGCTGGAGAGAGCTTGTGACAAAGCATTCTTGCTTGAGGAAAACCAGCAAGAGGGAGTGAACTGCAGGAAGAGATCAGACAAGACCAGTTTGACCGGTTTTAAACCCCTCCAAAATGCCACCCCTCTTTGTAAAACGCCTTTCTACCATGAAGAAGACACTTTACAATGCCAATTTGCAATGCTGGCTTTGCCACTAACCTCCTAACTTTAACAGCCATGAAATAAATGAGGTGAGGAGTGAATCCTCTCAAAATCAAAAACCAAACATAATTTCGAGAAATTGTGTTTATTTCTATACACCTATTTGTATATTTAAAAAAAAAAAGAGAAAGCAAACAAGAGTCAACTGATTGGCTCTTGATTTTTTGCAGAAGGAGTTTAGATCCCACAGCAATGGGCAGCATACACCAACCCATAACACATCTGGAAGCTTCTTCTAGAGCTGAAAACCCTGAGCCAAGAACAGCCTCTGTCTCCCACACGCTTTTGGGCTGTGTGACTTCATTTTTTAAGGGAAAATGTGCCTGCCTTAGACCCGCACCCTAAATTGAAGATGAGGGGAATCTTCTCGAGGACCTCTGACCTGGGTGAGGGATGGATGGCCGTGTGGCTCAGAAGCTGTTTTCTGACCTTGAGGTCAGTCTGGTACCTTTATTGAGGGAACAAGATGGGATTTTTCTTTTAGTTTATACAAAGTTTTATATGCCTAGAAATAAACATTTCTGGGATCCCACTGAAGCCTGTTGTAGCCCTGATCAAGCAAAGTTCTTACAGATGAGTTTATTGAGGTCAATCATACAAACAGTGGCAGTCTGGATGGATTAGAGAGACTCCATTCTCCACCACTCTGAAGGTAGAGATTACATCTGGCACCCAGAATGGCTGATGCTGTACCTCACCAACCCTGGGTCCTGGATTAGGGAGACTGGTTTGGCTTTTGTCACCTTCTTGTGGTCCTAGTGGGCAATTTCAGGCGTGCATGAGCAATTCACAGACTATTCTGGATTATTTGGAGCTCAGTGTGGTGATGATCATGCTATAAGCATGGGTTTCAAAGTGACCTTTACAGTGCCACCTTCCTGCCACTTTGAGGAGGGCGTCCATGAAGGGGACACTTGGAGCTTGTGTCTGTGTCTGGGGTCAGGGCTTTGGTCAGGACAAGCCAGAAAGTCCTTTCTGCTCAGGAGAAATTTGACAGTTCTCAGAGGAGGATGTGGACATTTTGAGGGCAGCTGCTGCTCTCCAGGCATTTGTGTGAAAGGGTAGTGGAGTTCTTTGCTGGGATTTAGGAGAGCCTGGGAGCGGAAGCTGGGAAGTGTGGGTGGGTTTGATGTCCCCCATGACTTGTCCAGGCTGAAGAAAACCATCTGTCAGATCAAGTGCTCACTGCTGGCCTGGTGGGCAGTGAAGAGATACGGCAGACAGCACGTATGTGAACACCCATCCTCCATCCTTCCTGTGCATCCTGTTATCAATGGTTTTTCCAGGATCCCACAGCTTTCTCCAAGCTTTACATTTCTCCCTGGAGACTCGGTGGGTTTTGTTCTTTGTCAGGGACCCAAAAGGCACTGTCTATGTCAGAGAGGCACAAAGGCAGATTATCTGCCAAGGGGAAAATTCTGTGTCTTGTCTGTGAGCAGCAGAGGCACATCAGAAGCAGGTGGTGATCAAAGCTGGAATTCTGAACAGAGACATATTCCTCATATCATCTGTTTCCTTCCCCTTGACATGGAACTGAGGAGGTGAATTAGGAAGGTTTAGTGATCCCTTATTCAAACTTCAAGGATGATCACTCATCTACTGCTTGGCCTTCCTTTTTAATTGTGTGCAACCTGGATATCCCTTCCATGGCTGGACATCTCAGGGAGATGTTCATCCTGGCATACAAAATTGGGCCCTGTGTCTTAGGGAGGTGTCCAGGAGTCACCAGGGACCACACATGAGATGTGACTGCAAGACTGAATTTATCCAACCCCAGCTGCCCGCCTCTGAATCTTACCAGGTCTTCGTCCATAAGAGCCCAAATCTGATCTGAGGAGAGAGGCATAGCTCTCATATCATGAGGGAGAAGAGTGGATGCTGTTACCATATCTCAAGAGGTCTAGAAGCAACACCAGTGGAGTAAGGGAATAGCTTGGGAAGAAAAATAAACCTTAGAGCTCCATCCTGCATACCAATACAACACATGCTAATGCACAGGGAAGGATCATCTAGCCAATGTCTCGGGCTCAAATAAACTGTTGATAACCAAAGTGAAAGAATCCCTCTATCCAGGAGTGATCCTCAGTCTGTTGCTATAAGATCTCCCTTAAACTCAGTTTTGAATTTAAGAGATGCTTCTTCCCCAAGCAGGGCCTTTCCAGCTCTGTCTCTCTGTGGGGTTGACTTGTAGGGGCAAAGGGCTCTGCTCACTGATGCTCTCCCCTCGTGTCAAACCTCTGCCCAAATTTTCATTGAGTTGTGGCTGTGCTGCAGGAGAGGGATGGAGGTGACGAGTGCCTGCTGGACAGAGTCCCAAATAACTCCTATGAGAAGGATGTCACTGAATTTAAACCAGTTGTGGTGGTGGAAAACCAGAGGTGACTTTCTGGAGGAGGTGGGTCAGGAGAGAAAAGGGGAGCGCTGAACAGCCAAGACCGGGGGGTAAGAGTCCTGCACCCAGCTGCCCCAACCAAGGTGTGCTGTCAGCCATATGAAAACTTCCCTGCAGTGTGATACAGCTGCACACTCTGCTGGGCCAAGGGGAAACAGAGAAAGATCAGCTGTAATTGTTACAGCCCAAATTACACGATGGAATGAGCTGATCATGTAGCTTGTCTCTATGTCATAGCTGGCATGCGGAGCAAATGCACGCATTGCCAAGGATTATGGGCCAGAAATGTAGCTGTTATAAATCCTCTTATCTATCCCACAAGGCCCATAAGAAAACCTTTTCTTTTTATCTTGGAAGTGCTGAAATATGTATGAAATGTTACTTGTCCTGCACACCCATAAATATGGCTCTTGCCCATCACTGTGCTTTCACACAAGATATTATTTCACCTCCTTGGCATTTCATGAACCACTCCATCCCTTCCTTATCAGCCCACTCCCAACAGGGAGGGGCACTCGTGGACTGCTTGTCCCCCATTGTTTTCTGATCCATTTGGGTTGGGCACATGACCCCAGATTTGGTTCTCGCCCTTTGCGAGGTGAGACACAGGGCTTAGTGCTTGCATCCTCCAGAGTCTTGGCTCTATGGAAAAGTTTACCAGGGACCCAGCACACTGGGCTGGGTCATTTTGCCCTACGGTCTCAGGAAGTGCTTGGAGAAAGTCGTTCAGGACCAGGTTGCTGAGTCCTAAGCAGATTTCACAATAACTTTTTGGTTTCAAATGTAGGGATGTGAACTCACATGTGAGCAGCTGTGCCTGGAATGACTCAATATGTGTTAAGGCTGCACCGACTTTTATCTGTATTGATATATTTATATATCAGCAGGAGTGGGAAGGACAAAGGCATTTCTTGCAATTAGGCTTTTGCTGCGAGCTACCATGATGGCATGCTCTTATTGATTCTAAACACAACTTAGAGAGAGGATTTTCTTTCCCTGGGATGGGTTGATGCACGCACCTGGGGTATTTGCAGAGACTGGTGTCTGGTGCAGCATCAGTGCTAGTGCAGTACAGGTACAAAGTGGTTATTTCAATGGATAAAACCCAGAGATGGTAAATATTACTTCCTCGGTTACTGCTGTGTTTGAAACACTTTGTTGCTGGACACTGCATCTGGCTCTAAGCAGATTTTCTTTCTTTAATTTAGTGTAAGTTAAAATTTCTACTTACACACAAGGAGAACAGGCAGGGGTATGTGGTGCATCCCTACGTGTGCAGTCAGCTCAGGGACAGTGTGAGCTGGAGGTTTCTGTGCATTCAGGAACCCCTGCCCAGCCTCTGTCCCGTGTAGTTATTCAGCTGCCTCGTGTGAAGTCACCCATCCTTTGCATCCTTCCTATTGCCCTCCTCTAAACCTTTTCCAATCCTGTTATAAGTATATAAAAGGGAAATGTTCTTCAGACTTCACGAGTCTGAGATCACAGAATCATAGAATGGTTTAGGTTGGGAGGGACCTTAAACATTATCTAGTTCCAACCTCCTTGCCATGGGTAGGGTCACCTTTCACCAGATCAGGTTGCTCAAAGACCTGGCTAAAATGGCCTTGAACATTTTGAGGGATGGGGCATCCACAACTTCTCTGGGAAAACTGTGCCAGAGTCTCACCACACTCAAGATAATTAAGTCTGAATAAACTTTGCCAGGAAAAGATGGTGGCCCCATTCAGTAGAGAGTTACAGTTGTTTGGATGCTTTGATGTTCCATCTTGTAACTACAATAAATGCCTCCCTTACCAAAAATTGTGGTATGCTGCAGTAAAGGCTCATGCAATATAATTTCCTTATGTCAGGTCTCCACTGCATTCTGATCTGTATCTTTCAGGATATCTGGCTTCTATCTCCCCAAAATCTGTCTGAAATTTGCGCTTCCTGAAAATAGCAGATGGTTTTAGAGATGAAGTATCTCTTATAAGATTAGAATGGAGCACTTATAGCATACCCCACTCATGCATAGGCTCAAACCCAAACTAAACACCTCTGAGGCATCCTGGCAACATTTCAAGGGTCACTGCCTTCAGTGTCTGATGAATACTGTTGTTTTAAAATTTTCAGCAAACATGAAGAATTTTCAACTGAGGATTTTCCTGCAGGAAAGGTTCAAATTGCAGCAAGTTAATGGTGCTGCCACCAAGGTGGTGAGGTGGCTATCAGGCAGCTGCTTGGGGATGAAAGAAGAGGAGGAGTGAAATGGCGCAGGGCACGCAAAACCCTTGCCTGCAGATGCTGTGGCTCCCTGCTTGGCATCTACCTTCGTGCTGGACACTGTCAGCTTTAGTCTGTTACAGGAACTTTCACTGTGGCCAAGAAATGGTACAGCAGGTGGAACCCCATGTGCTCCAGAGCAGACACAGCAGTGGGAAGCCAGGGAGATGGAAGAAGCTGATGGAAGGAGATGGTGGAGCCTTCACCCAGAATGTCCTGGTGGCATTGCCTGCTCTTTCTGTCCATCGCTGCTGTTGCTGCCTCTTCTCCTCCGCCCCCATGATTCCCCCTTTGCTTCTCTCCCCTTCCTGTTCTTCCTCACTAAACTGATTTTCCTAAATCAATGCAGAGCTTAATTCTCATTCACGGTCTTATTTCCCCACCACAAGATTATAAACAAGCCTCCAAGTGGAAGAGAACATTTGCTCCTTGGCCCTCACACAGTTGCTTTGTGTAGTTTCTGTCAAAACAATGCTGAATAGCAGCAAACTATTCACTGACCCGTCACTTGAGAGGCTGTTGTTGTCAGCAGGTTCTCCATAACCGCCTCATCCATCCTCCAGCTCCGCGTGGTGCCTTCGGTGTGTGACAGATTTGCAATCCACACTGCATTTTTAATAAGCCTGTCCTCCCTCTTCGGACGTCAGAGGCACCGTTCTGAAAGTCAATCTCAGCATCTGACCTCTCTGAGCTTCCCTCTTATATTTAATCTGGAAATACTACTCTGGAAGAAGAATATGATATCTCCTGCCTGCTTTATGCGCTGGCAGCTCCTTCCTGCCTTGCCAGTGGCTCCGTGGCATTTTGCCGTTGCCAGCACTGAGCCCTCTGGGCTGCATCGCTCACAGTCCTGTCCACAGCCAGCTCACCGGTGGGTATCCCAGCAGAGGTGTGCACACCTGCACAGCCCGTACACCAGCGCACAGCCTTCAGGAGAGATGTTGGATTATTGCTCGTGGGTGGAAAACTGAGGCGTGGAGAGATGGAAGCGTGTGAGCAGGAGGGCGTGAATGCCAGTCCCAAGGCTGGGCCGTGCCGTGGTGAGAACAACTTGTTGACACAATGCATGATCCACGCTCCGTCATTTTGCCATTGCTGCTGAGAAAGCTCTGCTGATGGTATTTTTGCTCATCTTGACAAGCTGGATGAAATCACAGCTTTTTGGGTTTCTTGATAAATATCTGCTTGGCTATATTTGCTGGATGAGGTCAAGCTGTCCAACTGGCTGTAATAAAGCACATTAAAGGAAAAAAGGCAATTAGTATTTTAAATACAGGAAAGTTATTCACACCAAAGAAAGATTATGGGCTGTGTCACCAAAGCTGCTCTGAGTTCTCCAGAGAAACGTTCATCTTCCAGCCTGGCACCATGAAACCTGCTTCCATCACACTCTCAAACCTCCATCCAGATCTCTTGAATATGTCCCTCCTTTTTCCCTATTAAATCACATGGATATTTCTGACAACCATTACCCCAAGAGACTTGAAAGTGCTAAAAGAAAAATCTTGATTTCTGCTCAGCTTCAACTGCACCTCACAATGGTAATTCCAGACTGTATCTGGCTGCAGTCTTGTATTGCAAAGCTACATCCATGAAGCATCTGTTCAGTGTTCATCACAGTACAGAATCGTGGAATCATTTATGTTGGAAAAGTCCTTTATGATCATAAAGTCCAACTGTTAACCCAGCACTGCCAAGCCCACCACTAAACCATGTCCCCAGGACACACATCTAAATGTCTTTTAAATCCCTCCAGGGATAGCGACTCCATCACTTCCCTGGAAAGCCTGTTCCAGTGCTTGACAACCCTTTTGGTAAAGAAACTTTTCCTAATATCCAACCAAAACCTCCCCTGCTACAACCTGAGATGTCCAGGTATGCCAAGGTTCACCTCCCATCTGACTTCTCTGTGTGTCCTGGGTGATCACTGCCCTGGTCCTGCTGGACTCACTATTGATGATAGAATAGGTGGCAGGGCACATCTGATGGTGCTCAAGACGTCTGAGATCTGTGTGTCTGTCCCAGGACAGTCTCTGGTTCATCATAAACTCTCTTCAGACTCACCTCACTTATCTTAGGTGACTCTCTTACATGGGACAAGTCACCAGCTGGAGGTGCCTGTCCCTGGAGCCTACAGGGACGACTTGCCCAAGACATGTAGGAAGACTGATATGGAGCCAGGGACTTGCATTACCATTTCCACAGTTCTACAGTGATCCTCCCCTTGTTCTGCAAGATGTAATAACATCATAACATTGAATGCAGCTGCCCTGCACAGACAATATCATAGGCCAGCAGGTTACACCATTAGTTAGATAAACCCATGTACTGGCATGCTTCTCCTGACTTAAATTTGGGAGATGGTGAGTCCAAACTTTAGCTGTGAACAGATTTTTCCTCTAAGTGCTGAAGACATTCACTTACCAAGTGGCAAAATCTCCGAAAAAATAATTCAGCCTTTTGCTTTGTTTTGGCATCAATGGATTTTTCAAAGGAGTGTAGTTAGTATTTTAATAAGGAAAAGTTGAATAATTCTAGTAAAACTTTCTCTTATGAAATGGACAGAGAAGCCTAATGTCTTCTCCTGGAGCATGAGACAGGCTGGGTTCTAGTGTCAAGATTAAATCTTGGATTTAGAGCTGGCTCCAGCCAGCAATATCATTCAAATGCTGGGTAGTTCTGTGGGGTTTCACATGATTTCTGAGCTCCACATTCTCCTTATGTACTACTGGCGTTATGGGGAGGTGATGTCTGACACGGGGCTGGTGGGAGCCCTGCTTTCATGCCAGGTATGAGTTAAAAGACTGTTTGATGGAAGATGTTTTTGATGTAACCCTTGTTGGCAAACAATTTAATGGTTTGCATTTTCCCTCTCTTTTTTTTCTTTTTTTCCCTGCTTTCTCCTGGGAAATGCAACATAAAAGGAAGAAGAAGAAGATGAAGAAGAAGAAGAGTCACCACAGAAGCAGCTGGATTTGCCAGTCTTGGAGAATGAACCCTTAGCAGGTATGAGTGATGTGCAGAGCTTTCATCTACTCTGTGGTGCAAATTAAAGCCAGTCTTTTCTAAACTTGCCTGAGGTGGGATGATAATGTGCTGACATTCAGATAACAGCAAACGAAAGAACAGATATCAGTGATAACAGGTCTGGGAACTGTGTCGTATCTGTTATAGCTTGTCTATCGTCTTGGTATTTGTTTCGATTTGTTAACACACTGGGTCAGGCATTTGCAACCAATGCAACTGAATTTGGCTTTGACCTTCTCCCGTGCAAAAGATAGTGACTATGGTACCTGCGGTATTTGATCTCTCCTTCAATCCATACACTGCAGAAACGGGTTCTTACAGCATGAATAAAGAGGAATTTGTCCCTCTCCCTCTTTAAAGAACTTAATTCTCTTTCCTTTCGCAAGAAATGAGGGGCTATGAAAGCTCTCTATAAAGTTTTGGATATGAATAACAGTCAGACTGAAGGTTGTTAACTCCAGTTTGGTAGATCTGGCTGTTAAAATCATTGGCAATCCCCAAAGGATCTGTTAAAAAGGTATCAGACAGTGTCTGTGTTCTGCCACTCTGAGCCTGTTTTGGTGGGAACTTCCTGCTTCTCCTATGTTTACCTGCCCAGACTCATTTTTGGGAATCTTGTGCACCTCCTGCTTCTAGATGTGTGTTAAGGGGAGTGGACAAGAAGTATTTTCTAAAAAGAGAAGACTTCAGGCCTGCTAAGAAAGCCTCCATCATCAGTATTCCTGTCACTTCTCAAATCCAGCTGATGCATCTGCTTTGTAGAATCAAAACTCAGAGGGATAGTCAATCTGGTCTGTGACCAGACTGTACTTAAATTTGGGGTGATTTGGTAAAATTGTATGAATTCTGTTAGTCACACTTGATGTAGCAGCTAGCTGGGTGAAAAGGATGTCACAGTAAAATTCCCTCAACTTCTGAGACATGGACTTCGCCTTACAACAGTGAGAGGGAGGAGATCCCAGATAACCATGATTTCAGTTGTGTACAGTAGTTAGCATCCATATTTAGTGCACAGATGCTTATTATCATGGATTCCCAAAATCTTTAGAAGTGCTGAGAACATGTTGATGCCCCAGGAGCCTTGTGTGTGAGGTTGGACCCAGAGGGATTATATCCTCTGGGATAACAAGGCAAAACAAACAAGAGGCCAGCACAAGTTTCAGCTGTGCAGGGTCTCCCCACCTTTCCCTCCCTGCCTAGTTTGTTATGTGCAGAGCAATAAAATAAAATGTTCTCAGCAAATCTGTGGTTATAGATTGAAGTGGAGCCATTATTTAATATGGGCCCACTCAGACGGCAATCGAGAGATCAGAGATGGAAAAGGTGCCTGGAAAAAGCTGCCTGGGCATCTATTTAGGGTTTTTAAAATTTTCTGGGCAAGTGAATTAATTGCTTGGTAGTATCCAGCGCTGGAACATATGTGAGCTCTAACCTGAATCCCCTGTTTATTTATGATAATACAAGCCCTTGTGCAAATGGTTGTCAGCAGCTGCAGATGCTGAGATTTAGGATGCTGGGACTGGAGAAGGGAAAAAACGCCACTGCATCAGTTGAGCAGCTGCTGGTCAGAGCAGTGTAGCAGGACTAAAATGTTGAGGGATGAGGCATTTGAGCTGATAGAGCTGTGGAAATAATGTAGGGAAAAAAAGCATTAAATATGAGCACTTTCATCTTCCCCACTGATGTCAGCACTGAGTCTACCTGGCATTGACACGCTGGGTTCATGTGCAACATCTGTGGCATGTCCTGAAGGCAGCATCGTAAGGGAGCAGCAATGAAATGAAACATTTGTACCGATGTAGCTCTTACCCTTCATCAGTTAGAATCAGTCGCAAGGTTGCTTTTATTTTTTGTGGCAGAGAAACGAAAGTGAACCTCCTGGCTCTGGCATCTGTGATCCAACAGGCAAATTGGTGAGCAGAGATGCTCTGAGAAGCACACAGATCTGGGACTGGTGTACGAAGAGTCGACTGGAGATCAATACTGAGCCCTCTGAACTATGGTTTATCTAAATTCCACTAAAGAAAAACCATGAGTATGGTTTATTTAATTTTCTGAGCAGATGAATAACAAACATTTTCCTTGTAAAGTCTGAAAAGTTCAGACATGATTTTTTGTTGTTTTTGAACATTGCTCACAGGAATGTGTCTTTTTCAAAAATGAAAACAGCATATTTTCCTGGCTTAAAAGCATAACAATGACTAAAGAAAGGCACGTTCATGAAGAAAATACTCTTTAAAGAAATCAACAAAAGGAGTTGTTTTTAACAAATCATAATATGCTTTGGGAAGGGACCTTAAAGATCATCTAGTTCCAAAACTCTTGCCATGGACAGGGGCTCCTTTCACTAGACCAGGTCGCTCAGAGCCCCATCCAACCTGGCCTTGAACACTTCCAGGGATGACTATCTGAACAAAACCCAGTTCAGGACCAGCAAGATGCCAAGAGGAACTGGGGGGAGAGACCAAAGCTCTGGGAACAACTTTGACGTCCAGCTGCCATCTGCATCTGTCTGCAGATGACTCTGCAGCACAGAACAGCCTTTCCCAATCCAGACCCAACCCAATTCCAGAGGCTGGACATGGAATCTGGTCGGAGACGTGCTAGGTGGCTGTGAAGCTGGTTTTCAGGCCCTCCATAGTGAGGCTGAGAGAGTTTTCCCCTTGGCACCTCCTTAGACTTGCCTCTAGGTAGGGACTAGATTAATACCTTCCTCTACTCTGATTGCCCATGACCTGTTACTGCAAAAAGGGGTTAACTCTGCCCTCAGGCAGAACTTTATATTGCTGAGGATCTTCCTGGTGAATGTGTAGGTCCCAACAAGTTGCAAAGAGTGGAAGGAGTAATACTCCAGGCAGAACCAGGAGGAAAGGGGAGAGGACACTTTGCTGCCTGGGGAGTGAAAGAGGAGGGGAAGCTCACAGATTCCTCGTGTTAGTGTCTTCTAACCTTTCTGCAGGAAGCCAGATCCATCTTTGCTCTCTGGGCTAGACTGGGCTGTCACCCTTCTCCTCATCATGCTCTCTGGTGACAGGTCCCTCCTTAGCTCTGGGCCACGACCTAAACATCTGTGGCATGGGGATCTGTGCGAATGGATTTAGTGTAAGCCTCGTGCAATGCAAAGAGCAAGTTTTGTCAGCCTTCTCACCACTGCTTTGCAACTACATCATCACCAGCTCCATGGCCCATCACTTCTTCCAGCACAGACTCCAAGAGCAGTGCTGGCACAGGCTGCGAGTGCCACAGGGACACGGCGTCCAGGGAAAGGTCAACTCCACAGACCAGCTGAAAACCACCCATCCCTCCTCCACAAACCTTGAAACCAAAGCCAAAGTAGGAAACCAAAGGAAATGAAGGAAAAACAATGTTCTGGCTTCTTGCTAAAGAAAACCCTCAGGGTGGCTCCTTTCTTCTTGCTGCCGTGGTGTGGTTACAGCTGCACCACAAGCCAACTGGCCATGACCCAAGCAAAGCAGAAAGCACATTTCTGAGCAGGATTCAGAGGGTTTGCAGGTAACTGGCAAGTGGATGTAGCTGCAGTAATTTAAAATATTAAGGATTCTGACTGGATGTGCTGCTCATCTGCTTCTGCACTAGGAAAGATGTTTAAATCAGCTTATAGTGATAAAGAAGATAGAATGCCAGTGCTGGATGGTGAGCTGCCCAGTAAGACATGGGTGTGTGTTCATTTCTGCTGCCTTTCAGGCCAGCCTGTGCTGCCGGTGACACTGAGGCAAACATCTGCTCTGTTGCAAAATGATTTTTTTAAAAATGCCTTTTTTAACCCAGGGCAGACTTCCTTTGATTCTGGCAGGATCAAGCCACAGGTATTTTTAACCAGTGCTGAAGCAACTGCATTGTTGCTCAGCTGCAAAACAGACACAGTTTCCCTGGTTCAGTGGGTCTCTCCTCTGCTCGTGGCTCTCTACTGCTCGCTGGGCTTCTCCAGAAAGTCACAACTTCCTTCTTCAGCTACCAGAGAACTGAATATTTTGTGATCTGGAACTTTATCTTTTTCTAAGATACCTTCTAACACAAGAAAAAACTGGCCAAGGTGTTTCTATCCTTGGCCAAAAGGCTGCTTAAGCAGGAGTGGAGCTGCAGGTTAAAAAATGACAAATGAAGCAGGGTCTAAAGAAGTACTTTGCTGAAGTAACCCACTGGTGCCAAGGGAAGTTCAATCTGAGATGGATTTGGGTCTTGCAAACCAGAAAATACTCTGTGATTCAGATTTCTTTCCCTTCCACCTCCCTCAAGCACGTTGCAGTTTTTGTGTGTGGGACCAATGGTCAAGCCACACATGACCTTACAGCAAGAGCATGAGGCTGTGGGTAGGAAGATCTGGATTTTGTTTCCATCTTAGGGTTCATGTGTGTTCCTCTCTGCAATGCCATCGTACAAATGAAAACCATAGGCAGTGCTGGAAGTAAAGAAGGAGAAAGGACACGAGGTGTGTGGGTGTCTTATTACGAGAAGCTCCCTCAATGTGGCTTACTCTCCAGTGAAAAAACTGAGTCTTCTCGCTCAAAGCATCATCAGCATCACAGATGCTCTTCCAAATTATGGTTCATTTGTTTACGTTGAGATAAAAATAAGAACTTTAAAAATATCCCTTCCTGTAGCACAGGATGCAAATATACAGCACACACCTTGAAATATAATTTAAAATAGCAACCCATGGCACATGTGGCTTGATCCAAAATACAAACTCCACGTAACACGTCAGGAATCAGAGAGCAGGTGTTAGGTGAACTAGTCCTGACCTGGCTTTCCTGAGAGCAGGAGCCTTTAGCACAGCTCATCTGAAGGTGAACAGACAGAGGCAGGGTGTTCCTTGGCAGCTCCACCAGATGCCAGGGAGCTGGGGATGTCCCTCTCCAGGGATGTCCCTTCCCTGCCCTCACTCACTGACGTGGAGAAGGTTCAGGGCATGAAGCACAAACTGCATTGGGTATTGCTTTCCAAAAAGCAGATGGTTTGCAGTCTCCCTTTGGTGTGGTTGATAAGCAAGCAGATGTTGGAGGACTTATCTGTGTTTCTTGAAATGGCCAAGTGGAGCTGGGAATCTGGACAGATTTATGGTATTTCCTACTTCCAATCAGACTAAATATACTTAAGGATGACCTTTATCTCGATAGCTTACCCCTACCTCTTCTAATCCTGATGTGAAAAACAAAGCAAAGAGATTCCTGGAAATGTGAAGTTGAAAAAAAAAGGTGCTAGTCCTTATTTTTTTCCATCTCTGGAAAAGGAACCTGGTCATTAAAGGGTTTGGCAGTTCAGCCTGGTTATTATTTTATTCCATATAAATCCAGAATTCTTTCATTGTGCTCAGTGAAATTTTCCCCACCTCCTGGATTTTTTTTGGTAGAAAATGTAAATCACTTATTTTTAAATTACTTTTGGACGACCACAGATCCCTAGCCATCAAAAACTTCTTACTGGAGAATCCAATGTTCTCCATTAAAATATCAGTATCCATGAAACAGAGTTAGCAAAAGCTCTGACCTTTTAAAGCTTTTGCTCTTAGTCATAAAAGTCATTTCCCAAAGCAAATTCCAGGGGAACAATCTGTTGTCAGCATGCCTTTTAGGGAGCATTGAGCCTGTGGCAGACCTGCTAGATAGAAATCCTCTTCTGGAAGCTCCTCCAAGGAGCTTTCATCCAGCTTTTTGTATCCTACAGATTCTTTCCAGGATTAGGTCTTCCCCTGTGCTCAGTGGGAGATCAGCCACTTTGGCACTATAGGCTTGGTTCAGGTTTTTATTTCTCACTTGAGATTCTCCAGCAGCTCCAAGCTAACAGTTCTTAGAAAATGACTTTAAAAAAGAAAAAAAAAATAATTAGCTTTTATATTAAAAATATTGCATGTCATGGCATACCTCAGTAAAGTCTGTATACGAGGATTCAGATGAACTGTCCCTCTCCAAGTCTGCTTGTGTAAGGAAGGACACTCCCTCCTCCTGTCCTCCTGGAGAGTGTGACTTTGGGCATATTCTTTGTGTGGTGCAGCCTCTAGCAGACAGGTCTTCCGGTGAAGAAATTATTCCTAATATCGAATCTAACCTTCTTATTTCTTCTTCTTATAGTCTACTTTCTTTTAACATAAGATAATGAAGTACTATATATATCAAGGAGGTAAATGGAGGTTCACATAATGTTCAAATTTTTCAAATTCTTCAGCCTTGAGACCCTTTTGTTTATCAGGGAGATACAGAGCTTGTATGGGGCTACTTAGGGGAGCAGAGATATAAAAAGACCAAATTTAATCGTTTTTAAGCTATCAGCACTTCTAGAAGGGAAAATATAAACCTCATGGCTGAAGGGATATGCTTATCTGCTCTTGAAGCCACTTGTTTCAGATTTATTTGGAGGTTGGATACTCAGCTGAACTGAGATCCAGTGCAGTGATCCTCATGTACCTTTCTTTTATCCATTTTCATCCCACACTTTTTGCAGCTAAACTCTTCCTGATGAGTCAGCTTTGGGGCCAGGTTGGATATGGCCCTAATTCTATCAATTTACAACCCCAACCAGCCTCTAAACCAAGTGCATAAGAAGCAGCAAACATGTGTGCTCTTCAGAGCAGGTATAGAGCAGAACTCCGGTCCCAAGTGGGGCTTTATGATGCTGCTGGAAAGAAAATGTCAGCAACAAGGAGCTATTTGCACACAGTTCAAGGATTTGGCAGCTCCTCTTGCCCAAGCCAGTAGAAAAGAACATCATTATCTTCCAAGCTTTGAGTGTTGCTTTCCATGTTTAGCGGTACTGTGTTTACTGGTCAGCACTGGTTTTGTATGTGACAGGGGAGCTGCAAACAAAGGTCCAGCTATCGTCTCTGGGAGCGGGGGAGGCTGGATTTCCTGAGGGGGAGGAAGCTGGACAGGTGGTGAAAACTTTGTGGAAAGATTTGTTTTGTCAGCTGTGGTGTGGTGGGGCACACACCTATGGCTCCTGATGTTTGTCACGCAGTAAGAATAAAACCTCGGTTCCCTTGGGGTTTTTTCGGACTCGAAAGTGCACCCTTAGAGCCAAAAAGATTAGCAGAGTATTTCCTGCCTCCATCCTGCAGAAAGTGGGATGTCAGACAGTGGCAGCGCATCTTGAAGGGCCAAGAGGAGACAGGGAAAGCCACTGAGGTGTTACACAGAGCCCAGGAGTATTACTGGAAACTGCAAAGAGCTGGACACTGTGTAATATCTGTGGTATAAGGACGGACAAGAGCAGAGAGAGATTAATTTCTGTTCTTTCTGCTACAAACAAACAGCACAATAGCACCCACACTCCCCAGCACCAGGGCATGCCCTGAGTGTAGTCCCAGTTAGTTAGCCCAGGCAGGGACCAAAGCTCCTGATGCTCTGAGGTTAGAGTAGACAGGGCATCTGCAGGCACAGCTGCTGCCCGCAGGGGTTAGTGTGGGTTAAATGGTGCTGCAAAAAATTCACATTTCCCCCCCCCCAAACCTTCTGTCCTATTTCAGTGAGGAGAGTGGGAAAATGAGAGTGATGCCACAAGGTATCTGAAGGTACTCCAGCAGCACTGAGGGAGGAGTAAACAAAGAAGCAGATGAATTGAGGTGCTTGGTTTTCGACTGATCGTGCAGTGAAAAATTTGGTCTTCCTCAATTGGTTGCTGGAGAAAGGGCTCTCCTTCCTAATGTCTGGAACTGCATGAAGCCTCCCAGTCCCAGGCCCTGCCTGGAGCAGGGTAAATGATGTGCACTGTAAAATATGTCAGGTTTCTGGATCAGACTGGCTAAATACGATTCTGAGGCAGCAGGGTCTTCTCCACGCTAGACTTTGCTGATGTGTTTAAAACAGCTCCTACGCTTCAGCAGACGCAGTTTCCTGCTCTCGCCGAGGCCCCTCCAATCCGTCTGCTCAGGCTGGCAGCGCCCAACTGCAAGAAGCAACAAGTTTCAGGACCATCTGGCTCCAAAACACCGGTGCCAGGCAAATCCTGGTCCAATGCAAAGGAGCAAGAACAGGAGTGATCCACCAAGGCTGGTCTGTGCCCACCATGTCCCAAGAGAGCCATGCAAAGTGTCCATTAAGCAGATCTACACCTACTTCCCTGGAGAACACCCCAGGGAGGCAGAAGAGGAGAGCTCATGTCTTCCTGGGTAACTTCAGGGTATTAAAGCTCAGGGTACAAGCAAAAATACCACTCAGTGCTGTTGGGATTCGCCCCGGGAAAACCAATCGCTGTGCCACAAGCCTCAGGTCAAGGAGGGACAAGTCATCTCCCCCGTGCATCTCTTTGATTTTCAGCACCGGTGCAGGGCTAGATTTGGGCCCAGTTGTCTGCTGGGAATATCAAGAGGAATAGGACATTTTTTTGTTTTCAGTGTGAGAAGTACTCACTGTAGCACGTCAAATAGTTTGTGACTCTGTACTGATTTCTTTAGGAATACTCCTATACCTGGCAATAAGGTCAACATCCAAGGAGACTGGAAGTACCATGGGCAGGAAAATGGTCCAAGGATTAGAAGAACAGCCGGGAGACCTTGGTTCAGAATTTTGTCTGCCACAAACCTTTGTATGTACCAAGAAGACAGAATGGGCACATATGGAGTTCTCCCTGCTTTTTGGTTCAAGAGACTTCTAGGCTTGCTGTCTCCAAAGCAACAGGACACATAGATAAGGCAGATGGGAGGTGAAGCTCAGCACACCTGAACATCTCAGGTTGTGCCCGGGGGAGGTTTAGATTGGATATTAGGTTGCCAAGCATTGGAATACGCTCCCCAGGGAAGTGGTGGAGTCACTATCCCTGGAGGGATTTAAAGGACATGGAGATGTAGCTCTTGGGAACATGGTTAATGGTGGACTTGTCAGCACTGGGTTAATGGTGATGAGGATCTTAAGGGTCTTTTCCAACCTAAACAATTCTGTGGTCACCACCCAATTTGTGTCTTATTGACCAGGGTTAATGGAAGGCAATGCCACTTTCCACACTAACAGGGATGTGGAGGAGGAAAGACATGCAAGACTGCACAGGGCTGAGCTGTTGCAGAAGGAGCACAGGGCATAGCCAGTGCAAGGAAACTGAGGGCGTACAATGAATCTGGGCCAGTTGCAATTTATCTGCTGCTCTCTTACATTTCCACTTGGCTTCCTCTCCTGCCCCAACCCAGCTGCCCACCCTCTAACTGAATATCTGATTTCCCAGCTGGTAATCCTGTTCACATCCCTTCTGAATGTGGTCTAGACAGTCTAATTGTATATAATCCTAGAGCTGTATCAACACCCCACGCCAAATCCTGCAGTTCTGTGCACGCCAGGGATTCGTTTGCACTCGTCTCTGCTGAGCATTCGGAGCACGTCTCATTAAGGAGAACGTGTGGGATTAAAAGGTCGGGGTGATGTGAAGATGAAGGCAGGTTCCTCACAGTGTGAGATAGACAACACTGCCTCTGACCGATTTTTGCGTGTGAAGTGACAAATATTGAAGGAACTCATGATGTCAGAGCACATCGCTGAGCTCTTCTACAGCTCTCTGCTCTTCTTGCTCTCCTGCTTACCTTGCACGGTCTCCCCCATGACACAGCAGTGGGCATCCCTGCACACTCCACATCTGTGCAGCTCCACATCTGTGCACACTCCACATCTGCAGAAGGGCACAACTCTGCCAGAAAGACCTCGATGGTCTCTCTGCATGCTCTGTCTGCCTTTCAGAGGAAGCCATTGCATTCTTCACGGGTACAAATCAGCATTGCCTTCTTGTTTCCTGCTCTAGGAGCTAGAAATCTCTTAAAATTACAACCTCTTTCCCCTTTTGTCTCCTCTCCCTTGCTGTTGAGGGAGTCAGCCTCGGGTAGGGCCCCCTGTGAGTCACACAGGGAGACCCAAGCTGAAGAGTTGACCTCTGAAGTGACACCCTGGCCTCCACTGAACTAGATAAGGTGCTGTGTGAGATTCTGGGAAAGGCTGCTGCACAGTGAAGGCCTGGCTGGTGGTTTTGCTTAACACAGGCAATTTTCAGTCAGTCTCAAGGGCTCATCAGCGTGCAGGTTTCAAGCTTTTGAAAGTGTGAAAATGAGCTGGATGAAGTCAGGAAGGGAACTTATCTGGCTTTGCCGTAGAGACAGGGGCCAGATGCCGAGAGGTTACTGGGAAAAGAGTTGACATGTTTTTTTATGACGAGTGTTTATCTTCAATTGCTCATAAGCATTCTTTGTCAGGAGAGGATGGGAGGTGAAGAACAACATTTTTTTCTATGTTTTGAAGTCGCAGAAAAGGAGACAAATCCTTGCTATGGCAAACACCCTTGCAAGATCCGACAGCCACACACAGAGAGGAAGCACTGGAGCAAGTGGGAAAGTTTCTTGGCAGAACATGTTGCCGTGTAACACTGGCTGGTGGTACCCTGAAGAACATAAAAGTTGAAGGGGAATTTCATGGAATTTCATGGAGGGCAGAGGGGTGACAACCTTGCATTGGGACTGGGCTCTTTGGGTTGTGACAGGGAAGTGTTGGAGTCAGTCCATCCAGGTGATGGACTTTTAGGGACCCTGTTCATAGCAGGAAAGACTCAAACATGGCTCCTTCTGCAGAGAGGACGCATTGGAGGAGATTTATGAAGCAGAGAGAAGAGGGCAATAAGGGAACTCTTGGTAGCAGTAATCTACAGAACAGTGTGAAAGGACAACCAGGACATACCCGCAAAGGAGCCATCTCCTCACACCAACCTGCATAGATCTCAAATAGTCTTATGAGACCAGGTTTCATTGTTTTTCCTTCCCTTCATGGACTATTTTTCCCCCTTTTTCTTTTCTCTTTGCTACACTCAAAGCAAACACACTCTCTGCTCAGACTCCTCACCTGACACAGCAAGTCAGGCTGTGTTGAATAGCAATCCATGTTTTCAAAGTTCCACCAGATGAAGTGTGAAGGACTTCCAGCCCTGCTTGCAGGCTGAATCCCGGAGGGGTCAGCTGCTGGTGCAGAGAGCAATCTGTTTCCTGCCCTGCAGCAGCAAAGGAGAGGTGAATGGAGGAAACAGATGTGGAAAATCCACCTCCCCCCTGCAGCCTGTCACTCAGAAGAAGCAAAAAGCAGATTTGGGCTCTTTTTTGGTGTAGTGGTAATGATTGCCTAGTTTTACTAAAGGGAAAGGGCTGATGATTCCAACAGGGAGGTTATCGTGCTGCCATGTAAACATGCAAGGCAGGAAGAAAACAGTTTTTGTTTTGGTCTCTTAATACTTTTCTTACCATCAGTCAGGTAAAAACTTCACAGAGCACCTCGGTGGGTTTCTCTGATGCAGCCAATGGAAATACTCATCCTGCAAAACTGACAGTAGAGGCTGGGTGTGATGACTCTTGGTCATTTCCTAGCTCCTTACAATGACAGCTAAAAGGCTAAAAGTCAGGTTCAGCCAACTCAAGTGAGCAGAAGCAGTTTTATTTCCAGCAGAGATGAACATTCATTAGAGTTTGCATTGTCAACAGCTCAGCTCCATGTAAGGGAATAAATAAAACACTTAGAGATACAGTGAGGGCATAAACCCTGAAACACTCATTGGGATTTCCTCTGGAAATAGAATTTGACAGGACTAAACTATTTTGCATAGAATATTCCTTAAAGACGGGAGCTGCATTCTGCACTGCTCTGAGCAGAGATTTGCTGATGCTCAGTAAGTAGCATCTTACATGTTATAACTGATGCACATGTGATTTCTCTCATCCTACTTGTAATACCTAGCTGAGAAAAGCCATGATGGAAATTCCTATGCACTAGCTAGCTATACACTTAATTTAGTCTTGGTTTGCATTGGGTCAGGAAGGGAAGTCTGATAAGGGTTTGGAAGAGGGTTTACATTCCTCAAAATATTCTATAGAGAATAGAACCGTGAGGGATAACGTGAATCTCTTGGTTAAATAGATGTATGTGATCCCAAAATACCTGTGCAGCTCCCACTTTTGGTGAAATTCCTGAAGAAATCTCTGTCAGCTGCTGCCATCTCCTGCAAACACCTGGGAACTCAGGCGGCTTCCAGCACATCACCGGTGCAGCACTTTCCTCTTCTCTTTGGAAGAAAATGGGCATGGACAAAAGAAGTTTTATATGACAAGCACAGAGCCAATAGAGCTGGGATTGCTGCCTGGCTCAGCCATAAATCAAATAAATAATCACTAAATGAAGAAAGCACTGCTGTTGCTGTCAAAACCAGTGGAATTTTTATCTTTGATTTCACAGGAAACTGGATGGGCCCCTCAATCTTCCTTACTTAGGGAAGAGTAGGAGTGGGAAAATACAACTTTTGCTATGGAAGAAAAAAATTATGCAGATAATGTATGGTGTTTTTGCCAGGGTCTTAATTGCTGTTGCCAAGGAAATGTATCCTCTTGGGTCAGGGATACTGTAATGACAAAATGCAAACAGCTTGATTCATGTTTGTAGAGAGACGGAGCCAAATTCATCCCTGGTGCAACTGGGCTGAAATGCAGAGATGGATTTGGCTTGTTACATAGCTAGCAGTTCTGTATTAGCATGTTCTGCCAAGCTATTTTACAAACAACACCTAATTTATTAAAAGGGAAAATTCAGGAAATATTTTTTTTTCATGATTTATTGCTACTTGTCTGCCAGTTGTTTGAGCAAGTCTGTTCTTCTTTGCATTTTTATTCGCTAAAAGAAATGCTCTGGCTTAGGGATTTCGAATCTGCCTCAACAAGCTTTTAAATCAACAGCGGTAATCCCTTTGTCCTTGATTACCACTTATTTCTATGTCTTTTTTACAAGACAACATTTTTAAAGTAATCAGCAATTATTAAACTCCCATTTGCAATATCACACCGACTGTGCAATACTTCTACTACCGATCTGCAGCATAAATTATCAGTGTAGATCATCGTTACAATTTTAAAGCAAGGGGTTGTAATTAAAATACTTATTAAGGTCTCTTGTGCCTTAAGTGTTCCCTCAGTCCCAGCTCATTCACACCCTCGTCCTATATAATGAAGACCAGTGGGAGCTTTGCCATAGTGTAGGATCACGTTCACCAACCTGGGCCATGATCTTGGAATAAGCCCCGCAGGTGTCTGGGTCTGCACAAGACGCTCTTTGACTTCAGCACAGCCCTCAGCATGATTCAATCCTTTCTTGTGATTTCGGTGCCTCAGTGCTGCACCTGTGCTGGGTGTCAGCACCCACTGCCTCTTCCTTTGCTACACGAAGGGGGAAAATGGGAGCACTTGACTTGCGAAGACAAGGAGTTTGGGAATGCTCACCCACTTGGCTGTCAGATCAGGACAGGTCCATGTCCAGCCTAGTTAAAGAAGAGCTCAGATCTCTACCTACCTCTCCTTGTGCTCTGGGGATACACACAGCCCTTCCTCCCCAGCTGAGTTTGAAAAAGGTTTTCCCAGCAAAGCGAAGCTGACATTGGTTCCTTCTGCTTTTCCAGCACAACTGGAGAGAAAAACTGGGCTTCTCCAAAATGTGTTTTCAGACTAAATACATTTCATAAGAAACTCCTGACATAAATCTCAGGAGAAAAAAAATAAACTGCTTCAAGGTTTTCAATACAAAACTGAAAATTATCTGATTCTAACCCAACATTTTTTGATTTGGGGGGTTTACAAAAAGCCAACAGATTCCTGCAGGGGAAATCTCCAGTTAGCCATTACCAGACTGGCTTCTTGCAACTCAGCAGTGTTGAGCATTGATATGGAAACTTCAGGGTGGCTAAATCTTTCTCTAAAATGCCAAAGAGGAAGCAAGCTGAGGAAGAAGAGAGGGAGGGGTATGAATAGATCTTTGATAAGGAGAGCTTTTAGCTTTAGTGGAATGAACTTGCAGTGCAGTTAAGGGAGAGCTTGGATGATATCTTTAGGAGCCAGGAAGCAGGAAAGATTAATCTTAATCTTCCAAAAGGTCTTGCTACCCCAGCAGAAAACAACAGACACTATTGGAAACTTGACATTCTTCGCTCATGGTGTTCTTGTGCAAGTTACAACTGGAAGCAACACTAAAAAGAAAATCAATAAAATTAATCAAGATGTAGAAAAATAAGCTGGAGTCTCTGAGAAGTTCAGTGAGGACTTTTACATCTGCTTCATATTTTATGTGATAGATCCCGGAGTAGTAAAGAACCTGACAGAAAATCCTGAAAGATGGGTGCAATTCCCCACCAGCAGAGCATGCACAGCATTTTGGATTACAGCACAGCTGATGTTTTACATAGTTTAGGGAATTGGAATATCATATAATCAGAGAACAACCGGTTGGAAAGGACCTTAAGGATCATGTCCTCTATCCCCTCCTTGCAAAAGCATGGTCTAGATGGCCCAGAACCCTGTCCACTCGAATCTTTAAAGTGTCCAGTGTGAAAGTATCCACCACTTGTCTGGGGAGACGATTTCAATGGTTGATTGTTCTCTTTGTGAAAAGTTTTCTTGTTGTGTTCAATCAGAATCTCCCCAGGAATAAGTTGTACCCATTACCCCTCGCCTTTCTATGTGACAGCTTGTAAAAAGGAAGTCTCCACCTGCTTTGTGGCCACCCTTCAAATATTGGAATACGGTCATTAGGTCTCCTTTAAGCCTTCTTTTCTCAAGTCTGAACAAACCCAGATCTCTCAGTCTTTCCTCATATGACAGACTTCCTAGCCCATGGATCATCTCTGTGCCCCTTCTCTAGCCTGCCCACACCTCTTTTTCATAGTGGGGACCAAAACAGAACACAGAATTCCAGGTGTGGCCTGACAAGTGATGGGTAGAGTGGGATGATGACTTTTTTCTCTCTGCTGGTGATGCTCTTTTTGGTGTAGCCCAGCATCCCATGGGCTTTCTTTGTCGCAGCAGCAACTGTTCACTCTTCCTGAGCTTGTTGTCTACCAGGACCCTCAGGTCTCTTTCCACAGAGCTGCTCCCCAGTTGGATAGGTCCCAGCTTGTTCTGCACTCCTGGATTGTGTTCTCCCAGGTTCAAGATCTTATACTTGTCCTTGTAGAACTTCATAAGGTTTGCGTTAGGACACCCTTCCAGCCTATCCAGGTCTTCCTGCAGAGTGGTTCTCCCTTCCAAAGTGTCTACTTCCCCACTCAGTTTGGTATCATTGGCAAATTTTATCAGGATACAATTGATCCCACCACCCAGGTCAGGGATTTGTTGCTAATGTGTCCTTCACAAATGTCTGCTGTTACTTTCTGCCTTTGTAACCCTAACATTGTATATTTTTAACCTGCTATTATCTGTTGCACATGAACACTGGAAAAGCTCAGATTTAAATACATTGGAATGCCCTGGAGAGATCTTATTTTGGTGGCTTTGCTTTCAGTTTCAAGAAACTGTTACATTTTGTAGACATGTAAAACCACATTTAAAAAAAAAAATAAAAAAATCCGAGATCAAATTAGGCTGGTCCTGGGCAAACTTAACAAAGTTTGTCTATTTCCTGTCAGACACACAGACTGTTCTGCTCAGGAATTTGTGCCTTTCAGTCCGCATTTAATTCCATTTTCTGCCTGATTTCTATTTATAATGCACAAAGCAATATTATTTGCCAGTAACACATTAAACAATGCCAGCAATATACTGCAATGTGAGAAGCACAGGAAAGAGGAGAAGGCTTTCCTAAATAAGTTACCCCACTAAATTTCTGTCTTGTTTGAATGTTCAGGGAACCAGAGGAATGAATTAGAAGCATTCAAGGTTCATATTAGAGCCTGACAATTATGTGTTTATAGGGGTCTGGGGACTAAAGGTTCTGTTAACCATGTGGTGGCCAGAGGGAGAGTCCCTTCAGAAGGGACCTTCTTTTCCTCAGGTTTTGTCATTCTTATGGTCTGTGATTTTCTTAATTCTGTGTACACTATCAAAACAAACTATTGTAAACTAAGCACAGACCAAACTAAACCACTGAACATTATGTTTCTTTTTCCTCCCTCAGTCCCACTGACGTCTCCATCCATTACTGTACCTCTGTGCATGTGTCTTCTCCATTTTTTTTCATTCATTTTCCCTCTCACAGTTTTCCTCTCCTTTTGCACTGTGTTCATCTATCTGCTTTCATGTTTCCTCTCATCCAAACCTTTGTTAAGTGCCTCGATGGGTTACACATATAAAAGCAAAGTTCTTGGGCCACTGAACTTGTGACTGAATGTCCATGTCTTCAAGTGATTTCACCTCAAGCAGACCCTTTCAAAAGCATTGATTCTTTCACCATGGGGAGCTCAACATCAGATGTGATGGTCAGCAGTCCGAGATGAACAAGAAATCGGACAGTTGGATCTCTGATTCTAGTCTCAACTATATTATTCTGTCAGTCTCAAGTAAATAATTCTGTCAATTCAACTACACCACAACCCACACAACAACCTAAATACCGTGTAAGAAGAGTAGTATTGCCAAATAGCAAGTACAAATCAAAGGAAAGTAGACAGTTAATCACTACATGTTTGACTGAGTTATGGGATGTTTTGACTATAGCTTTGCTTTGTTCCTACATTCTTCCACAGACCTTCAGTGTTGGCCCTTGTTAAAAATACAAACTAGAAAACAACCATAATGAGACCAGTCTCGTCTTTTAATGACATTTAGATGATGACTAAATACAAACTTCATTAAATAAAAACCCTACATGCTCCACATCCTCAGATATGTGAGGTTAAACCAGTAGCATCTTACACAGGACGAGCGCCCGTTTTTGGCTTTGCTGCTTCCTTAGGTTTAACTGTTCAATAAAGTGACGGTAATTCAGAGCAGAGACACAGTCCAAAGCAATTAGCTCTCAGTCAGGAAGTCCCCCCAATGTCAAGAGCATAAATCTCCCGGCCCACGCAGAGCTTTGCATTCCTGCAGCACATGGGACCCATTAACGCCCCTCGCAGCCCTTAGGAACGGCAATGCCGGAGCAGCTCTGCTCCAGTGTCTTTCAGCTGCCACATCTGCTCTCTTTGCCCCTGGTCCCTTTGGGGCTACTTAGGGTTTTTTTAGTATGCCAGACGCTATCATGATGGCAGACTCCTTAGAAAAGCCTGAGTGGATGTTCTGCACTGAACCCAAGTCCATGCCAGGTGCTGCAGGAGGGGCTGGTAGCTCTCTCCTCTGCTGGCTTTGAGGTTCATCGCAGTGCTGAATTGCTGAGCGGTGCCAGCAAACCCTGTAATTTTGCCTCATTATGTCCTAATGAAGCAGGTTGAGGCAGAGCTTCAATTCAGTGCTGTTCTCTTTTCGACAAGGCTGAGAAATGTCATCTGTCACTGAGCAATAAAGCTCAGAGGACTGAGCAGTGGCCAAGTCAAGATGCTTCCTGTTCAGATCAGTTCTTTAGAAGCAAGAGGCTCTTACCACAGAAAAAAAAAAGCTCCTTCCAAACTCCTCATGCCTTTCAACGAAGCTTTTCACCATCCTACTTACAAATAGGTCAGGACTAGACTGCAGCATCAGTGGTGGAAAGAATTCTGGCACCTGGTCCTGGATGTGGACTAGGACTTTTGAATCTAAGAGAGGACATCCATGACAAAGGAACTACATCAGGAACTCCCTGTCTTGGCCTCGTCTCCAGCCTCAGCTGTGTTGCAGGACGGGAAGGGAAGCAGGAGCCCAACGTACAACCGCAGACACCTCTTCATATGGTTTCACTACCAGGTTTCCTTCCCCTACAGCTGGCCAGGGCTATTTGCTGGGGGCTAGACCAGCTGGTTTCTTCTCATGTGATTTCAGTCTTTAAGAAGAGGGAAATGGGTTGTAAAATATGTGCACTGTTTTCTCACATGGAGAAAAAAGCATGTGGGCACTCTCTTACTGGAAAAAAGGAGGCAGACACGGCCCACAGCACACTCGTGGAGTACCTGGATCCATCTGGACTAACCCTTGCCAGAATTTCAAAGTTATTTATAGTTATCAACAGACATTTTAAGAAAACAACAGCAGCAAAGCTTTTTCTGGCTCTGCCTCAAGAAGATGGGAGTGCATAGGGTGATGTGTAATGTGTTTAGGGCTTGAAAATTTTACACCATTTTCAGTCTAAAGAGAGAACTGATTTTGCCCTGTCTAAACAAAAACCCAGATGTGAACCTCAGTCTTAGTAAGTGCTGTGAGTGCTGAGGCACTCAGCCAGGCTTCCTAAAGCTGACTCAATATTTTAGGTGAGACAACTTCAAATGGAGATATTGAGGAGTCATTGGTAACCTCACAGTCAGGGCATGCCCTGAGATGTGAGACCTCAGAGTCAATTAGGCACAGCAGGATTTGGCAGTGGCTCCCTCATCTTAACAACATGCTCTAAATTCTGAATTCTTGCTATTCTGAGGTAGGACAAGCTGATTATCGTGCTGCATACAGGTTTTCCCAGAAATGCCATTGTTATTGAAACTGGTGTGAAAATTCCCACAAACCCCCTCAGCTCAGGTGGTTCAGCTTTGTTTTCTTTGTTTCCTAGCAAAAATCCACCTCACTGGAAAATTCCCAGTCTTGTCTAAGCATTATCCTTATAATTTGCATCCATGGATGCATAATTGCAGGTATGTTTTGTTTTCCAGAACTGGGCACAAAGGAACCAGTGCCTGCAGTTTTGCTAAGCCCTGCGAGAGGAACAAATTATCCTCCCCTATAACTGATGACAGAAAATCACACCCACAGTAATTTGCAGGTACAAAAGAAGAAAATATTTTAAAAAGGAAGAAAAAAGTCAAGGCTCTGTTGCAGAGCAGGGATCTGTGTCTGTCAGGTTCAAACGCACATTCAGATTATGAAAGGGTACCAGGGAGTGAAAGGAGAAGGTGTGGATGAGAAAGAGAAGTATCTTCAAGCAATTTAAAGCTGTATAAGGAAAGCAAGAAAGCAAACTGAGAAGGTAAAACACAGAGCAGAGGGATGAGTGATAATTAGTGAACTCTTCGCCCTTGGTGTCCGCCACTGCCCAAAGAGATGGGCACAGGAATGTCCCATAGCTGAGCCTTTGTGCAATTAAATCAGATCTGCTGCCTTATTGAGTTTCTTTCATTCTACTCATGAAAGCAGTAGAATCCTACTCATTCCTCTACTTCTAGCTCATAGCATGTGGGATGCTGGGAGGCCCAGCTCCTGCGTGACTGCCAAAGAATCCATGCACTAGTCCAAGCATATGAGCAGGGAGGTGGAATCTGACCTGACCTGTTCAAACCAAAACCAAGGTGGTGCCGTAGAATCACAGAATGACAGAATGGCCTGAGTTTGAAGCAACCTTAAAAATCATCTCATTCCAACCCTCTCCATTGACAGGGACACCTTCCACTAGACTGGGTTGCTATCCAACTTGGCCTTGAACACTTCCCAGGATGGGGCATCCACAATTTCTCTGGCCATAAATAGTCTTTCTCCATTGTTCCTGTCAGCTCCCTTCAGGTACCGGAAGGCTGCAATTAGGTCACCTGAAAGCCTTTTCTTCTTCAGGCTGAACAAACATATTTACACACATTCTTTGACACCTTTGAAAATTTGTACAACTGGGATTCATTTTTTTCTGCAGCTTAGTTATCCCGTGTGAAGGGCATCCCACACCAAATAAGTTGTGGACATAAGAAAGGCCTGAATGCTCAGATCAGGGGTCTAGTTGCAAGTCTTTCTCCACCACCTTTTGGCCATAACCACTGCTTTATCTGGGAGGCCTTGCTCCCCTGGTGCTGTCATGTCCCCAAGCAGAGCACCCTTGACAGTGGTGCATCAGCTCATGGGTCCCCTCAAGAAGTAACTGGTGTTCTTGGGTTGCTGTACTTGTTATAATATTGAGGGATGTGTGTCTGACTTATTCCTTTGAAGCTAGTCACCACCTTTGTGAACTGGCAGGCCTCAATTCTATCTCTTCTCAGCCGCCTTTTCTCCAAACTGAAGGGTCTCTGCATTTCCCACCTCTCCTTGTGAGGCAGCTGCTCCATCCCCTTGACTTCAGTTGTCTTCCCCTGCACCTTCTCCAGCTCCACCAGCTCCCTGCTAATACATCAAAGCTTTCTGTTCACTGCTGGGATGAATTGTGCTGGTTTTAAACCCTTGCAGAGCCATCTGACTCGTGTGACAAAGTGACACTGTTCAAAGTATGACTCACACAATCCTGGCTCATACAATTTGGAGACCAAGAATTATCTCTAACTCATAACATATTGTATATTAATTATTCCATAATTAATAAATGTTTTCTCATTTGTTTGCTTGTTTTAATTTTGCAATCTGCTCATGAACAGTTTGTGAACGTAAATGGTACAAAATCCAGGGAACAAATTATGCTTGGGGTTATTTGCTAAGCTCTCCTTTTGCCATGAGTTTCTTGCCCTTGTTTTAGTTAAATTCTTACTTTAATTTCCTGCATATTCCTTGTTTTTAACCACAACCTTGTGAGAATCCCCTAGAAATACCTTGCTTGCCTGTTCCTAGCAAAACAGATCAGCTTGCAGCTGGGTTTAAGCACAGTTGATGAGAAAAGCATTTCATTGTTTCAGTCTAACTACCCCTTCTCCTTGTTTCCTTCCACTGTGAACTCTCTAGTTAGCAGATTATTTCCTACAGCAGGAAAAAAAGCCATCAGGCCTTTGGTAAGGCTCCAGCTCCGCTAGGAAAGCTGTGTTGATGGACCAAATTCTTCCAGCCCCACCTTTTTCTTCTGTCCTTTCTTGCCATCACTTCAGCACATTCCCATGATCCCAGGCACCCAAGTGGATTGGCAGACCCAAGTTCTGCATCCTGTAGTCAGACATAGAGCCATACCAGGGGATTACAGTATCCAGTCATTTAGGTGCTGGTTTATTAAGGAAATTGGCTGGAACTGTTGTGTCATATGTGAAATACGAGAATCTCCCAACCCATATGTACAATTTAGTAATGATGGTTGAGAGGAGAGAAGACAATCTAACAATATAGATATTCATGCTCTAGAGGCCTGAATGATCTAAACTGTCAGAAGCACTGAAATTTAGTCTAATTCTGTAGATCTAAATAGCTCAGGATTGTTTTAATTGGGTTATGTATTTAGTTTAAATGAGCATGAGATGGCTCTAAGCAGTCACCAAATAATAAGATTAACAAAGGAGATGAATTGAAACCAGAACCAGAACCATTTATCTAACACTTCCCAGTCAGGGGCTTTTGATTATGTCCCAGTCATTCCCACTTTGGATTTTGCAAACAAAAATCTGGCATATGCTGTCATATGCAAACAGGGCTTCAGATTCAGTGCTTGTATTGGTAAAATCACATTTGTATGCAAGACATGGCAGGTCCTAAGAGGGGCTGGTGACACATGCTAAGCTTCAGCTTCTGCTTCTGATCCCTTGATTTCAATGGTCTCTGAAATGAAATGAGCCACGGGGCAAACCTTCGCCAGCCTTTTTGCATTCACTTAATTGCTGACAAAATGTGTGCCTCCGCTCTGGATGCTGTGAGACCAGGACAATGACATCGGTGGACAAAACCAGAGGGTCATGAGTAAGCACTAGTGAGCTTCCCTCTCCAGATCCATCCTGTTAACACACACATAAATTAGAAAAACCCATTGATTTTCCATTCTGTCTCTTTCTGGGAACAGACAAATGGAAAAACACCACTCATCACAGGACACGAATGAGACATCCCTCCATTCGCATTAAATCCAGGGAATACAGACAGTGAGACACACACAGGGGAGGACTTGGTTTTAAAGGCCATTTGTCCTGGTTTAATGCATAGGTGCATAAGATGCCCACAAGACAGAACAAACAGAGAATCTCCCACATTACAGGGTCTGCCCAGGATCACCAAAAGTCCAACATCAGTTTTTTTAGAAGATTGGTATTTCCAAAAGAAGACTTTTCCAGAAAGAGGGGGTTTTTTGACTAAATGGAAATATTTGTTAAAAGTTTTAGGAAGGCATGTGGGTTTTGGTTACCATATAAACAAACTCTGAAAAAATGTTTGATTTTAAACTGATACAAAATTGTTTTGAAACTTTCATTTAAATATTTTGCAAGAAAACCAGAAATTATGTCTAAACAGCTCCTTTTATCAGATCAGAGTCAGATTGGCTATTTGTATGTGTACCAATAAAGACACAAATTTGCAGCTCAGTATAAATCATCTCAGAGGAGTTTATATAAACTACTGCCAAAACCCACCCTGGAACTAATGTCCATCCAAGTGGTACACTTTCCCCTTATGATTTCCACAGCAAAAAGATATTTAGTCTGAGTAAAGACTAAATGCTTTCTGCAGGGCTGTGATGGTAAATGAATGCCCTGCAAAAACTCCACTCCTCTCCACAGGCAAGATGTTGACTCTTTCCCTTCTAGGGCTGTATTTTTGTAAAGGTTCATTTCTGATGTTTTCCAACCACCCTTTATTTCCACAGGACACTGAAGTGAATTATTTCCCTTCTATGCTTCCAGGAAAAGCCAGCAGGAAGCTCTTTGTTTCCTTTTCTTCCTCTTTTGTGCTAAGGGGGTTTATTTAATACAGCTGGGAGGTCAGGCCCCTGGAGGTCTATTTGTACGTAATTCTACAACTGCCTTGCATTATAAAAGAATGCAAATGCAATATGCATTGACTCTGTGGGTCACGGTGGCACGTCTTGTTTGGGGAAATATTGAAATTATCTGTAAGTACATAAATAAGGGAGTCCACTGAAGTGTACTGTGTTTACAGCGTGCCTCTGCCTTAGTGAATAGCACAGAAGAAACAGCTGATCAAACCCAGGATACAAATGGTATAAATCTGAGGGAATTACAAGGAGATCATCCAGATTAAAACCTTTGATAAAAGGGCCCACAATTTAGCTAGACGAGTGCTGTAGCCATGTAAATGAGAGCAGAGCTTTTTTATTGGACCTATTTGTTTCAGTAATTGTTTGCAGTGGAGCAGCCCCATTCAGCATTCAGCCTTTCATCTTTCTTTAAGAAACACTCTGTAGCTTTTTTTTTCGAAGTGAAATTAATGTTTTGATGAATCCTGATAGAAACTAAAGCAGGATTACAAAGCCAGAACTGTAATAAAGGATATTGGGTACTTAGGAGAGGTCAAACCTCACTTTGACTAAGTTGCAATTTGGTCTATTTTTTCTCATCTCCTGGGAATTGTGGATCTAACTAAATTAAAAAATCTCTTGCTGATTTTGAGGGGACCTGGATTAAATAATATTGCTGAGATTCAACACCAGAGAAGCCTGTGGACATTTCCTATACGAAAAATTGTACTCAGTGATTATTATTTACAAAAAATATTTTTAACTAGTGTAGCATAGTATCCTCTAGGATGAGAAGAGATCATTGAGCTTTTCAATTTCTTGCCAAAAGATACTGCCAAAATCTTACATGAATTTAAGGGGAGGCTAGACTGGTTTAAGGGAAAAAAAGATCAATCAACAGTTATATCTACAAATCTTCATCAATTTGTAGAAATGAGTAGAAATGTACAGCCAGCTGAGGAAGCTGTGGGTGTCTAGAGGCTGTGATTGGGATATCATGTATGTTTGCCCTTTTCCTGTAGTATTCCTTGGGAATTTACTTTTGTTCACTGCCAGAGACGGGTCTAGACAGAATTGTAATTTGAATACTGCAGCCACTCTTACAGTCTTTTGATGTCTTTATACTTATGACAGATCAGGAGGAACTGCAAGAGAAGAGGTTCCCATGGGGATCCCATGAGTCCTGAGTCCTGTCCACAGAACAGGCTCCCTGGGCTGGCAACGGCGGTTGAGGTTGAGGAAGAATGATCTGTGTCTAGTCCCACCATGCCCTCAGATGAGTGCTCCTCTTTATACCATCTGACACCCCAACCTATCCTGCCTTCCTTGGCACAAATTAATGATCTAACAAACAGCTCACATGGATGACAGCAGCATCGAGACACGCTGTTGATTTCCCACCAGCGACATCAAAATTCACTCTGTATTTGGAGCCTGGTGAACAACAAACTTCCCCTAGACAGAGAGAAATTCTGTGGAAAAAAACAAAATCTGGGGCTTTAATGCACAATTAGAATAAGTAATTAACATTACATTGAGTCAAACTGCCATATAACCTTGGTGTGGATTCACAGATTCCATTAATTTTGTTGCTAGATGCACATTTGCTCCGAAAGAAAAAAAATCCTTTTGCTTCTTCCTATTTATCCAGATGAAAATACAAAGCTGTAAATAAAAGTCACCTACCTACTAGCGCTCAAACACAGCTTTTAGATTTATATAAAGGCAACATGCAACATAATGCTTTCTGCAGCGAAAGGGTGCTCATGAAAGGCGAGGTTCCAGAAAGGCCAGAGCTCAGGCAGGACCTGCAAAGCTGGATGTTGGTGCTGAGATGTGTGTGGAAGACCACAGAAAGTGATGGCAGCTGTCTCAGTTACCCAAAGTTGGAGCAGGTACTGATCCAACAGGAGCACTGACAGGCTCCTTTATTCACCCTTTATTCAGTGTGGTAGGATGCTTCCGCAAACGAGATATTTTTGTTCACGGATCTGTAAGATGGCCTAACTCATCTCCATCAGCACTGATGTGTTGAACACATCCAGCAATCCAGGACATAATTTATCTACCTAATGTGCAAAAATGTTAAGATAAGCTTCTTCCTTTTCCATTTGCTCTCTCAGATTCATTGATTTCCTAAATTAAATGTCTTTCCTGTATCTTGGCGATGAAGCATCTCCTAAGACTTTCTGTGGCAGACTGGGAATTCTAAAGCGAGTGACTTATCCAATACCTTTCCTAAGGTTGTCACCTGAGTTGTCAGACATGTGGTTCTTGCAGACAGAAACACTTACAGGAAGTTCTACTGACAGGTAGAACTTTCAAATTGATTTTTAAAACTGATTGTGGTGAAATAACAGTCAACATTAACAGGAGTGGTGACATGTTATTCCTTTGGAAACCAGGTGAAAATCAGGAGGAGACTGGCCTGAAAATGCTTAGCTTCACTCTTGAGTATTCATGTTTACCCTACTTAGGAATAGTTTATCTCATTTCACATTCACTGGGGAAGCCACTTCTTGAACTGTACTCTCCAATAATTGAAGAGACATGCAGGATTAGATCAGGATTTATAATGAGGGGAGAGCAGCCCTGAGGCAGATGCTCTTAAGCAGAACTATAATTTACTAGCAACCTTATCTAAGATATGGTCAGTCAATAAGAAAGCCTCAGAGGACTTCAGGGTAGCCACAGTGTCAATCAACCTGCTGATTTCCTTGTAAGGAGTGCCAGCTGGTTACTAAACCACAGGGGGTAGACAATAAAAATGAAGAGTTAAGGACAGAATAATGATTTATTTCAAGTGGAAAACCAGGAAAAAAGTTTGAAACCTATTTCTGTTAATTGCTTGTCTTGCTGTCATTACTCTTTATTATTATTTGTAGTAGAACCGGTGACTAGAGACTCAGATGAGATTGTAAACTGATTAAGCTGAAATGGACTGATTGTGGTCACACTGTGCCTTCACTACCCACAGCTGAAGGCTCTGGTGCAGTGTTCCCCATGTTTTCTTTCTTGATCATACACAATACACTGTCACTGGGCTTTGCAGCCACAGTTGAAGTGCAGACTATGGTTCTGCTTTCCCCTGGGATCCTAACACATTTACTTGGTCTCTTCAGTTTCTTCCCACACTTCTCCCCCATGTGTCTGGAGGACCAAGACAAGCGCTCTCATGATGAATGACTCACTGAGAAAGAATCAGAGTGACTTTGAACTTATTTTAGCACAACTTCCCCAGGAAGAATGACCCCAGAAGTCCCAGTAGCATGCGGGGCCAGAGATAATTCAGGCAGAACTTCATGGTGTAACTGCCTAAAATGGGCCTGAGTCAACCAGAGGTGCCACATGCAGATCACAGACCTGAACCAGTTCTGGGGTGGAGACACACTCCAGTGTGCAACCTGCCTGTTACTGGGACAGTGAGAACCTGGAGTTGTGACTCCTGATCCCGGAACTGCTACTATCCCAGTGTGTTGGCTTGGATGTCTCTGTCAACCCTAACACTTCTCTAAATTATCTGCCATCCTGTGGCTTTTTCTGTTTTCCTAGGATTTCTAGACACACACCACAACTGCTGTGGTGTGATAAGCTGGTCTAACCTGCCCATGCAAAGGGATTTGGACGCACTCAAAACTACTTGGGCATGTACCCAAAAAGTCTGCAGAGCTTGCACAGAAGTCTGGGATGTGGAGCTTGCTCAAGGCTCTCTGCTCAGCACAGTATAACCCATATTCATAGATTTCTGCCTAGGAAAACCCACACAGAAATATAGGAAGCTCAACAGCTAGAGATTAAACTCCTTTTCTTTTCTTTCCTTTTCTTTCCTTTTCTTTTCTTTTCTTTTCTTTTCTTTTCTTTCCTTTTCTTTCCTTTTCTTTCCTTTTCTTCTTTCCTTTTTTCTTCCACTTTATTTTTAGGTATGATGATCTCTAAGTCTCCCATTAAGTCCAACTAGGGTTGGCAGTTTTCAAAAAATGGAAATCTGTAGGTTTTCATCTTGAAATTAGACATGTTTATATATTCTGGTGATGGACACTCTGCAAACAGCATGGTTGTTGAGATCTTACAATACCAGTTAGTAAGAAAAAAATTAACCTTATCCCAGCCCAAACCAGAACAAGTTGTTAGGTTTAAGAGCACTTTGAGATCCTGTGATGGAAGATGCTGTGGATTCTTGATCCATGCACATGGTCCTCTGCAAACATGTGGCCCATGGAAAGTCTTTGGAGTGCAATCATTACTACACAATGGACAGAAAAACAAACACTTGTTTCTTGCAATTTGCATGTACTTTATGGTTCAGAGCACAGAGAAATCTGTCCATCGTTCCTTTCATGGGGGAAGGAGCACTTGATTATCTGCTGTAGTGGGAAATTATATGAGATTGTCTGCTCCAATTGCTGTATGGCCAGCCCGAGTACAGCCTGTCATCTTTGGTAAATAAACCAGGTCGGAAATGGAAAAAATTGCCCAGCCTGCACAAGAATCCATATGTGTCCTGGCTGGAAGTAGGGACAGACCTCCTCAGAGGCTTTGTCTCACATTTTTCTGTATCCCCAGCTATTACAGCTGTATTTTCACAGATTTTTCCCTGTCATCCATGGGAAGACAGCTGGGCACGTCTTTATAGGCCCAGTCCAAGCAAAATTCCTTATGATCTCCAAGGGAGCAGGAGCAGTTTCCAAGCCTTCCCCAGGCTTTGCTGCTTCATCTAATTTAGGAGGCAGGCAGAAATGAGGGCTCCATCTAAACTCACTTGAGGGCTGTGGCAATTTTAGCAATGGCTTTAATTAGCCACGGATGAGACTTTCTGTGTCAGACCTCACCCTAGAGAAGTCACACGGGGAGGAATTCTGGTATTGTTAATGGCAGCACCTCAAGGCTTTGACCCTACAGCAGATACCAGTGTCATGCTGTTGAGTCTGTTAAAATGTTCTTCATTACAACTCTGAGCCTACCTATAGCTGTATGTTTGAGGGTCTGATTTCCTCAGAAAAGTGCCAGTGAAGTTCTAGGCATTGTGTATTTGGAATATATGGGATGTGCACCTTGTCCACAGATCCTGTGTCCTTCAGGACCAAACTGACACATAAGCTCAGAAATCTTGGTGCCTGCTTACCTATGCCAGGGCCAGGGGTACAGTTTTTGTTGTTAGCATGATGTAAAATTACTATAATGACATGAGAAGGCAAACACAACCTATGGCACATAAGAACTGCAAGATTAGGGCAGAAAGCGGCCAGAAAGCCACAATCCAAGCGTATCTATGATTTTCTGACCTATTCTTGAGAGACCTCTAGATTCTAGAGGTCAATATGCAATTTTCTCTGAAGATGAACCTTGCTTAGTGTCTGCAAATTTCAAACTGTGCCAGCAAGGAAGTTACAGTTATTTTCTCTGTTCTACTTGAGCAAGAGAACAGAACCTGAGGCAAAATTACTTATTTCAGGTTGCTGAGTGAGCCAGTAGTGGAGGCAATATGAGAAGCTGGGTCTTAAGAGTCCTAGCAGAGGAAGCACAGAACAGCTCTTTAGAGGCCAGACTACAGGCAGGGATAAAATCAGTCTCCGAAAGAGCGATCAAATGAAACTCTGCTGTTGGAAGGTAAATTAAATCCCCCTTTTTTTCTGCATCCTGGGGAATGAGCATGTTTTGGATCCAACTGCGCGACATTAATCACAATATGGAATATTTGAGCCAAAGGTCAGCCACAGGGGGCCAACTATTAACATATGGGATTTATCTGTCTCCTTCTTCCCTAAAGATGCAGCATGCTGGATAATTAAACTTCTGAGTGCCAGCGTGGAGTGTAGTCTGGTTTTTTCCACTGCTCTTCGTGATTCTATCCAGAACCATTTCCTTTCACTGTATGCTAAGAAGGGAGGAAACAAAGGTGGCATCCTGATCTTCATTATTAATACACAGGAAAACTTGGAGGAAATCCCTTTTATGCCCCTGGCTTTGTGTAAAGAAAACTCTGCAAGCTCCAAAGTCATATTGTTCAGCTCCTATATAATTCATATATCTATGTGCATAGCAGATGTTTCTTCAGATATTTTACTGATGTTTCTGCAGAATTATGGTATGGAAAAACCTTCATAACAACCTGCATTACAGTTGATTCACTTCTATTAAGTTAAAAATCTAGAAAAAATAACATTTTAAGTGGCTTCAGGGGAATAAAGGAAAACCACATTCTCCTGTGATTCATGTGAGTGCTTCACCATACTATATGGAATAAAAATCCTGGTGTACAGGCAGCGCTCAACTCTTCTTTACAAATGGGAGCAGACAACCAGGAGGCATTTGTCCACTTTGGGTAAAGGAATTACACAAAGCTAAAGAAATTCTGAGGAAAGCATCTAGCTGAAGCTGTTCAGGTCCTGCCTCGTTTAACCAATAGAAGCACTTCCAGAAGAAATTAATCCAGTTCTAATACAGACACCTGAGGAAGGAGGCACGAATCTCCCTCTGGAGGTACCTACCTCTTCCCCCAGCTCACATGACCTGCTTAGACGAGATACCTGCTTTCAGACAGCTAAAATTAAGCCAGGGGAATCCCACAGCAGCTGACTCCACTTTGTTTCTGCCACAGCAAAGTTGTTATTACTATTATTTAAGGTTATAATGTGGTAATACTCAAAGGCGAGGTATGGTGCAGGCATGGAGTAAAATGCAATTCCCTGCCTCAGAAAGAGGACAACTCAAATAATTAAAGGATGATTCTGCTTTTATTTCTGCAGTTTGACTAAAAAGAAATGCAAACAGCAACAGGCAATTAAAGTACATAGTACTTGATTCATGAGATACCAAAATGCCAAACTACATACCACATGTGTCCCGTGACACTTATACAATAGAATGACTGTGCACTTTTGGCTACAATGTTAATAAAAAGGGGATTTATCATATTAAGTATTTCCAGGGCATCACTCTGTCTCAGAGTGGTTCCAAAGTGCAGCCAGTTTATTAATTTTTTTTTTTTTTGGATTCCAATACAATGCTTTTCATTTAAAATAAACTGGTAATGTCTCACATTTATATATTGCTTTTCATCTAGAAGGATCCCTGAGGCCTTCTTGAGCACTTTCTGGAGTTTCAGTACCTACAGTGTTAGGGGAGAGAAGGCTTGTCATAAGTAAAATGCAGTTGTGGCCAAATTTCTTCATCACATGAGCTACATACTGTAATTTTCATGTGGTCAAAAGGCAAGATACACATATGATGTGCCTTAAAGGAGGAATAAGAAAGCCAGAAACTGGAGTTGGCTCACAGACGGGAGACAATACTGACTCCTTATATGACCCTGTTCCTCACTCACGAGCTGGAGCTGAGCTGGACTGACTCTTTCTCCTACCAGGGGCTTGGGGTACCAGGCAGCTCTTGCACCAAAACCAGGCAATGTGATGACTCAAATATCCCTTCAACTGCTTGTGAGATGTTTGACTCAGAGCTATCACTTGACCACTGTCTTGTGTGAGGCGCTGAGTGAGGAATTAAGATACCAGGATAGCAGGTTCATATCAGCCGTCGCTGGTCCTCAGGTGTGTTCTTGGTGAGTCCTTCAACTTTCTGCCCCTCCCAAATCTTCTCCTTTCTTGGTTGTGTCCAGCAATACTTTTCAAGTCCGGATACAGCTTAGGGGTTGCACAGCATTACAGTCATTTCACGGAGCACAAGATAATTGTCTCTGTGGGGAGGGACTTTGCTAAATCTGCCAACAATGCCACATACCACACGCCTGAACTGAATGCAAGTCTGGAACAAAGCAGTTACAACCATGTAAAAACACTTATGCTCTTTTGACAAACCATGCCAAGATATCCAGAATTTTTTTTCTAATTTTGCTTAAAGCAAAAGTGTTACATTCCATGTAAAGGTGTGGATGTGCAGGATCTGCAGGGAATGTTGTACGTATCACAGCAACCTAACTGTCCGAGCAGAGGAAGGGCTGGAAACACTGATGTAAAGTGTCAGGTTTCAGAGCAGGGAGAACTGCCTGTGCAGTGTCTAAGTAAGAGAGAGAAAAACTTGATCAGGGCTACAAAGTGTCTGTAGAATAGACATAGTTAATGCTTGCATACAGAAACGATATGGAGAGGTCTGTAAGGTCAAGAATGCAAAAGATAGGGAAATCCAGCATTCCGCTGGCCTTGCAGTTCATTTTACTTCATTGCTGTTTACAAGTCCCTGGTCATACACCGTTTCCCCCTCCCATGCCTCAGATTGAGGGCTGTTCACAGAACAGGGAACTAATCAATATTTATACCGCCTCATTCGTCTAGGCACATCATTTTACCACATTTATTTAAAAAAAAAAAATCAATTTTTATGAGGTTTGTCTCCATACAGTATCCATGAGCACCACACACAGAGCAACTATACCTCATAACACTCCAGTAAAGGAAAAGGCACTGAGGAATGAAGCTGCCCATTGCCAGGGCTGACACTGTGAACACGGACAACACACTTGGGGGACAGTGGGTATTTAGGATAAATTCGGTGGAAACAGCACCATCTACTGAGCACCCAACAACCCTCTTGCTGGGACTTTTGGGGCTGAGGGTTTTGGAGGGGAAGGGTCTGCCTGTGCAGCCCCAGGGATGCTGAATGCTCAGCTCCTCAAGTTACTAAGCTCCTGAGATCAAGGCTGAAGCTTTCCATCCCTGAGATGACTCCAGTTGCTATGCTGTGATTCAAGTCATCTGCTTTGAAGAAACACAAAATAGTGATAAATATACAAAAGAAATCTATTTAATCCCAGCATTTACCCCAGTGTATAAACACACACTTCATCCCCAAAAGTCTTTCTTTGTTTGGGTTCACTCCCAAAGTCTGTGCACGCTGTGTCCCAGGCTGTCTCTCATGTCCCCATCGTGTAGTAACTCTTTAGGAGACTAGATTTTGGGCAACACTGAGGCACGCTTTTGCTGGTTGGTCGTGACCTCTTGGCCTCTTGGTTGCATGGGGACCTTGACTCCTACAGAATGACCGGCGGGAATACCCACACGGACACGGGAAGGGTGAAAGAACCACTCAGGAAAAGTTAAAGGCAGGCACAGCTGGGAGATGATTCTCTTCCGTGAGGAGAGAGGGGTGTCTCCTGCAGGTGAGGGGGGCCGCTCCGCGGACCCGCGGCCTCGGCAGGACTTTGCGGACCGCCCGTGGGTCCGGTCTCTCACAGTGCCCCACGCGTGCTGTCCCTCCCGGGGAGAGGCGCCCCACGGGATCCCCGCCGCCCCACACACACCGTTTTTTTTCGCCCCGTTTCCCTCGGGGTTTCCCCCCAGCCATCCCCGCCACCGCGGATTTCTCCACGCCTGACAACAAAGGAGGCGGCGGCGCGGCCGCGGCGGTGACTCAGCGCCGGTCCCGCCCCCGGCCCGCCCTGGCCGCTCCCCTCAGGC